>JARGYF010000218.1:0-94194 GCA_029203975.1 Mycena vitilis | reverse complement strand
TGAGATCACCATCTGATTTACGACTGACCGCGCGCAGAATCACGCCCCAAGTACATCGAAAGTCTCCGAAACATGGCGGTGGAGCATTCCTGGGGAGGAGAACAACACCATGGTAAGCTCGTGGTCGCACACTTTACATTGAACTCACAACCGTCACGAGGAATACCCAAACACGCATCGCATCCACTATTTGACTTCTTGCCAGGCCGTCAACAACGCGTTGAAGCACATCACAGACGGAGCCATCGGTTTTGACACCGAATACATGCCCAGGAAGCCATCGGCAATGGAAGATGTGATAGACGATATTTTCATGGACGTTCCCGGAAACAAGCGGTCTGCCATTATCGCGTGGCAGGCCACTCAGACTTTCAAATCACCCACCTTCAAAATTCTATGGGACAATATTGGCTTATGCGTCGTTCAGATAGCCAGGGGCAACGACGTGTGGATACTAAATATGAACCGGATCAGAGGTGAGCGGCGCACTTTGCGCTCAGTTTTGAGACTGACCCACGGCAGAGTTTCCCACTCAACTCGAGCGCATATTGTCGTCGTATGAGATAACAAAAGTGGGTGTCGGCATGACTTCCGACTTGCTCGTAATATGGAATGATCTGGGTTGCAACATGAACAACCTGTGCGATTGTGGGTTGATGGCCAAGCTCTTGCTCGCAGAGAAATATATGGACGGACCTTTCAGCAATTTGTCATTGGAACAAAGCGTGGAGGATATTCTCGGATACACTATCCCAAAGGACTTGCAGACGTCTAACTGGAAAGGCGACGAACGAGGAGACATATCAGCGGAACAGAAGAAATGTGAGTCATGCTGCACACCGCCCAAACTTGGTCTCAGTTTCCCCAGATGCAGCGATGGACGCACACGCATCTCTCCGCTTGTACGAGATCTTGATTCCAGCATTAGACGAGAAAGCACGGAAAAAAAGGGTTCACATACACGACGCGTGGTACAGATTCAACGGTAGATATGGGTTTCCGGTTCGAAGAACCAAAACTGTCAGAGACAGAGAGGCTCCGTGGTCGACCGCAGACTGTACCTGGTACTTCGGCGGAAAGTTTCAGGGCTATTATCCATACGACGGTGTCTAGTAGTTGAATAGCACAATTGCTGTCGCGGAATTCAACTCGATCGCGCGATAGGCAGAGAGAGAGTGAGCAAGGCAACAGCGGCATGGGTGACGAAGGCAATGATGCCATCGGAACTGGAAGTGATCAAACTTCGGCGGACTTCCCGCACCCCTGAGTTCTTGGTAGGCAGACGGGCGGCTGCCAATGTAACATAGTCCTTTACGACGAAACACAAGCATCCAATATAGTCGACTAGCAATAGGACATCGCAGCAGCTGTTCCAGCTTTGTGAATGTGCGTACTTTAAGAGGGTCTACAGCGCGCGTTGTCAGAATGAAACGTGTATATCATTAGGCCAGTAACTATAAGCAGAAAATGTAGCAATAGGGAAGAGTTCAGGATCACGCGCCATACTTCAGGAACGACATCGGGGGTGTCGAGCTCTTGACAAACGTATTCACAGTGGCAATCCACTCCTGATCTGTACTCGGTCAGATCAGCAGCGGCGAAACAATAGGTACTCACAAAGGATTGCAAAATTGGCAAGCGCCTTCAAACTAGGGAAAGGGCCTTGCAAGAACCCCGCTTCGCATCCCGCCCCGTGCAAGCACCACGATACTATTGGCAAGCGCAGAGGGCGACCGTACCGCACTGCAGGCAGCTTCATACACACCCAGCCGTCATCTTGGGAATGCCTGCCTGTCGCCGGGCAACTGAAGCATCGCCCACACTTATGGGTGAAGTCACATTCAGTTGCCCAAGTCCAGCCGCTTCGAACAGCCGCCTGGATTAGCGTCCAAGCCTCGCGATGGGAATGAATAGTGTCGTGGATGACGAGAGAGTGGGGAGAAGTGAGGGTGCGACCCTGAAGAGCGAGGTCTGGGTAGGCATGGCGCACAACGCGCCCGTCGCAGTACCCCATCGTGTGGGTGGAAGCGCGTGTCAAGATCGCGTCCAAAGGGAAAGTGTTGCATTGGAAGACGCGGATCTTTTTGGCGCCAGATCGAAGGGTCCACACGACGAACATCCCGCTGTCGACGGGAACCGGGTCGGCGGTGTAAGAGCCTCCGGATTGCACGGCGGTCAGAACCGTAGGCGTCCACATACGCGCAGCGAAAAAGTCGAGAAACGGCTCCGAAGCGGCGAACCCGACGAATATCCGTTGTATGGCGTACCCGGTCATAAGCGTACCCGTAGCCACGAGCATGAAGCGAATGTCGGATAGATCGAGGTTGTACGCCGCGACAGCGCACAGAAGGTCGTGGTGCAGATAGGAATCACAAAAGAAACTGATTGCTTTGCACGTCAGGGCGAAGTATACGCGCGCCCTGAGGTCCGTGTGGCCGATGATTTTGAACTTGAGCTCGGCAGGCAAGGTCGAGAAAAAACCCGTCTGAGACTCGGGCGCTGCAAACGACGCATGTTGCAGTAGGAGTTGCATAAAGGTTATGAGAGACGCACGTCCACGATTTTTCAAATTCTGCGCGTATTGATGAACCAGATCACGACAGTTCTGGTTTTCTAGGGCGGTGGTGAGAAGAGACTGATTCTCGACTAAAGCAAAGCGATCCTCCGTGTGCTCGTCGTAGCGATTATTGGTCACATATTCCAAGAATTCTAAGTACGCCTTACTGTCTGACCCCCAGATGAAAGGAATCGTTAGCATACCCAATGTGTGCGCAATCAGAGCATACCTGCAAACATGGTAGAACGAAATCAAGACGGTTAGGAACGGCCCATAATCTGAAAGACGCATAAATATGTTCCAAAGCACAGGAGATTATTAGATAGGGACCTGTTCCAATCGCAAACAGGCACATAGCGACAGATCGCACAGCATTTTAGGAGGAGTACAGGGGTACATGTACGACACAGTCAGTTGGGTGCGACGTCGGGAGCCCGAAGCTCCGACGGGCGCAGAGCGCCTTGACGACCAGCGGTCATGTAATATCGCTGCTTAACGATCAGTACGGTACACGCAGCGCGTGGTGGACATACTCACACAACCGGCATTAATATCCACCCGGAATAGGATGGCCTTGACCACAATATCTTGGCCGATTTCTACACGGTCCGTCGGTTCCCGAGAATCCCGTTCTAACCTGGAGGAAGAGTCAACGTATGCACCGACAAAGTTAGGGTGATCACGAACTGAACAACGACAGTCGGTGTCGTATAACTAGCGAATGGGGAGCCCCAAGTTGGCTCCCACTCTACGCGCTGTTCGTGCCAATTAGTGTATGCAGCCAATCAGCAAGAATAGAAATTCGTACGTTTCGTCGGTCCACCTGTGCGATGTCCTTCAGCAGCTTCTCTTGCGCCTCGCACAACTGCACAGCTAACGTGTTTGGGTTGGGAGGCAGACCCACTGTGGCGTCCCACAGATCCACGTTGTCCCCCTGAAGCAGCACATTAGACGGGCAAACGATAAGTAGGAGAGATGAAGTACGCAGCGACGTAGCTGCAGAACACAGCCGACGATGGTGAACATCTGAGGCCGTATGAGAGGCTTTAAGCCGGGGTCTCTGGCGACACCTGGAGACTGATTTATCGGTCGGCACATGTAGATGGAGCCACGTCGGTCCGTGGTAGAGGAGACCCTCGTAGCAGCAAAATCTGTCTTGTAAACGCCAGCATCGGAAAGAGGCGGAAATTGAGCGAGCCAATAGACAGGCATTCCACTAGGAGCGGGTGAGAGAGCTGGGAAAGAAATAGCCGCAGCTGTGATTGCCGATCCATTACGAGCGACACCTTTGTCATGAAATGAGATAGGGGCAAGTCTACAGAACGGTCGAGTAAACAGCCTCCAAATCGGCTACCTCTAAGATGTAAGGCATCGGGGCACCGGCACCATACTCGAATACTGTTAGCAGACATGTCGCAAAGACTGCTGTATCCAGGGCCATTGAGTCGACGTCGGTTTTAATATGGATTACATCCCCTATCGATAGCATTAGCAGGGATCGGGTGTGGAGCTTTGCAGATGGCATACGAAAGTCGAATGAATTCCCATGGTCGTGCTCCTCCAGTACTTTGCATAGAGTGAGAATCTGCATGTCGAATTGGATACCAAGCCCCCGCCCCGCCGATCCAAACAGGTCCCATTGTGGCCGCGCAAGGTCAACAGTGCCGTCTCTGTTCTGACAATGGTCAGCACAACTTCCGCTAACAAGGCAACAGAGTGAATACAACGGAGCTCACGACACCAAAAACAGTGAAGCGGATAGGCTTGTTTCTGAATCCAAACACCCCCTTCCGATCGGATACTTTCTGAGCATTAAGTCCCGGTCCACGGCCGATCCATGTCCACTGAGCGTAGGTTGCGAGCGGTGCCGGGCGCGAAACGTAATACTCAAGGAATCCGGCCAACAAGTACGGGTGAACAGTGGCAAACATGACGAAGGGCAGACCACACGAAAAGTGAAAAGGGGTCTTCGCATTATGAACGAAAAAACAATCGTGATCGCCGCTAGCCTGATTGCAACGAGACAAATGCGGCATGATGTCATGGCGCTGATAGTGCCTGTACGTAACCACGCAGCTTCTTCGCTTCTTCGAAACGATGGAAGGAGATACCAAAACCAGCCCCGCCGCTTATCACCCGGGACACCGTTTTCTTCAAGCAGAGTCGGCGGTGGAGGGCGACCAGCTGCTTGCCTCGTTGAGCTACCCCCAGGATTTCAAGCTCGTGCGCGTTGACGATGGTGGCGGCGTTCTGTACACGTCGCGATCAACGGGGAGAGGGCTTCACGTATTGCTTCTCGGGCACTTACTCTCGGCCGTTGCGGTGAGGTCCATCGGTTCGCAGATTTGCGGAGGGCTCAAATTGATGCAGATTGATGCCACTCGTACTCTTATGTCACTTGGGACGTTCCCGAGCACCAGCAAGAAGGGCCAGACATACTTCGATAACACCATGTTCGAGCTGGACAACATCGTATCCTGTGGTACAGACAAAGTGAGAGAAAACATGACATTTTCACAGTATTCAACGGTTTTGACCACGTTTTAGTATAGCACTTTAATACGGTCATGGGCTCCAAAAGACGATCCCTCCGGACCACACGCGCTGATTGACATGTTCCAAGAGACGAAGGTAGCCGACTCGTTCTTCTTGTATCGACACCTCTCACATGCCGTAGATCATAAACGGACCCCTGGCAATTGGAGCGGCTGTCTTGGTGGATGCGACACTACACAGGCGGGATACGCGCAACGGCGGTAAATGGGATAAGGCGAGTAATCCGTTCAACACTATAAAAACAGCTGGTGACACTAGGCGATGCATAGGAGTTTTTCATCATTGCGCATGAAGTCGAGAGCGTCCATTATTCTCATCTCTCGCATGCCGGAATAATCGAATCCGACATATCCGACGACATTGTGATCCGCGCCAGCGCCATGACGATATAAGATACAGAGGGAGCAAGCATGAGGCGTCAGACGTATACAAACCGGGAACATGTACTACAGCGTGGTACGAACAAGCACATAAACCGAACATCATATTATATCAACGCGTGCGTCCAAAGCGTCTTGCTCTCGCAGCTCAGTAGGTCTAAGAAGGCCATAGATCGACCCCTTCAAACAGTATGTCTGAAACGAACTCAGTACGCATCATTAGAATCTAGCGTGCACTGTACCAAATGCCGTACGCCCTTTATAACCTCCTCCGTACGGGTCAGGCATGTCCCCACAGTCACATCTGTTCCAACGGAAAAGTCATATAGATGACCCACGGTCCCAACATTTCCTTGCGCTGTCAATTGTCTAACATTAGCCGCGATGCTGCTCAACGGTCAGAGTTCAATGCAGCACACAACACAGAAGTTGTACATACGTTATGACCACCGTTGGCACGATATACTGGTCCTTGTCCGGGCCCCAGCTCACATTGCATGGCTGTTCCTACACGTAGGGCGAGTGAGTATCAAGCTGCGATCGTGAAAAGACTGACCTTCGCATTTGTGTCGGCCTCCGCAATTTCGTTAAGGAAAGCTTCTTGCATGCGAACGAGCTCAATGGCTGCCGTATTAGGGAAACGGGGACACGATAAAGTAATGTGAATCTGTCTGGCACCCTTCGCAGTGGTCTAACACAGAAACGGATCAGAGACTTTACGAATGGCCACGAAGTCGCAAACCTCAAAGACTAGACTGGAGATGCATCCAGAGAAGACCATGCGCTGCATGCAGACAAGAGGGCGACGTTGCACACCCAGAAAGGCGAGCTGCCGCTTGACAGGTCGATAACCATATATACTGCCGGTCCCGTTTGGCGTAGAGGACATTCGAGTTGCGTCAAAGTGAACATGGTACTCTCCCATTCGCAGGGGAGGACCGAAGCTCGACAAGCTGTGCAGAAGGGGGGCACTCATGTGAGGTGAAGCAAACTTTCGAAATGCTCGTTCTCATAGCATCGGCGTTGACAGAAAGGGCTGATAAGGTGCGCAACGATTTCAAAACAGAATACGCAATTTCCTTTTCTTCGCAGTTGTAGCACGGGTTCCTTGTTGGAAATTCGCCGACAATAATGCACATCTCGGCATTCTACTATTTCAAAGTACAGAACACACAATTTCCTTTCTCTCCGTCACACTGGTAACCCTGGCCTCTTGTTGGAAAATCGCGAGTGTTTAGGATCACAAGATGGTGTCCCAACAACGAGTATTCCTGTTTCAAGATCAACGCGTGCTGGATAAGCAACGAAAACAAGTGCGTACGGATTCGATTCCACCGTTGGCAGGCAAATCCAGGCGTTGGAAAGAGACTTCTAGTTGAATGAGTTTACCAGTTAAGACGTGATTCAGCAACATGGCAGTTGCGCTCGCTGACATGGTGACCATGAATACCTGTCGCAATGTGCGAGTCAGCCATGCGAGCACAGTTGCAAACAACGTACGTAGAAACATCCATCTTTTGTTTCGACGTTGACCAAAGTATCTGTTGCGAACCAAGAGCCGCGAACGCGGCCACTCTGCACACGTTCATAATTGAGTAGGGTCTCGAAAAGGGTAAGACAACGTACTCTGTTGTGCTGACCCAAAACATCGCGCAAGAATTTCAACTGTCCGCCGAAAGCTTCAGAGACTGAGCACGATCCTTCGGCTGGGGCGCGCAGTCGAATGCATACACCTCTGCCATCGCTCTGCGTGCGGGCCGCTGGAAGTCAGTCTATGGCGCTACTGCTTGTAGACCATCACGCACCATGGTATACGCCGCATCAACCTCCCCAAAGGCGCAAGTGACAAACTTGCGCAGACGCCCCCGGCGAGTGTTGGTCGGTGAGATTTCTTCACGGTACTCATTGCCCTTGGCTTTGAAGGTGTACAAAGAACCGCCGGCCAGTGAGCGATCTCGGGATGGTGCATAATCTCCGAGCTCCGCGAAACCGAGGGATGATGCGCGTCCGACGAGGTAGCGGGTAAACCAGGCCATCGGTAAGTTCAGTGCTCAGCCGCCTAGCATCTTTGTGTTCTCTTAAATGTCCGAGCGGCATTTCAAATCCGTTCGTAGCGTTCAGGGGACATGCTCCGGCAGTGAAGAGGGCAATTGGAGGCGACATTGCACATATTTCCAATATAGTTTTGATAGGTGCAAGCGAATAAGAATTGCGTATTACAATATGAACAGGATACAGGAGTGCCGATGCGTACGATATGTTCGGGTCCAGCCCAAGGCGGCGGGGGAGAGTCGGAGTATAAGTTCACAATGCACGCCAATGGTGCGAGGCCGCGCGCAGATGCGCGACGGACACGGCGTGAGCGACCATATTGTCGAAAGAATTCCTCCACGCCAAATCTGATCAAGGAAGTCAGTGATCGCTCAAAGAAGAGTCAGAATGCTGAAACGCACACATGATATTCAGAGGTCTCTTGATGACGACGCCATGCACCGGGCGGCATTGCAAACCGTCTTCGCAGACAGAACCTTCGAGGTGCCATGAAATCGGTTGGCTATGGCACACCGTCTGCTGCGGCGCTGCGAGATAAGGGAGGTTAGGAAAGAACAAATTCATGCAGCCACCGTCGATGGAGGTACGAATCGTCGCCGGGCACTCGTAATCCACCCCGCACGTGTGAGGGCCAGAGCGTTCAGCTATTAATGTGTAGCCGTGACGAATGTACTTGTCCACCATGTCGGAGAGGTCGGGGTAATTGGTCGGCACACGCGAACGGCTGGGCATCGTGAGGCCTTTCGTCGCAGTTTTGGCGTGACCTATCCAAAGACCGAAGTGGGTGAGCATTGCGATGCCATGCGAGAAAGGAAAGTCAGGGCCGCAGTCCATGGGGTTTCCCGAGTTCGAGCATATGAACTTCAAGGTGCGCTGAGTGGGGCGACAGACCCATACCATGCGGTCAAGGGTCCCCTGAAAATGACGAATGGGCCCAGCGTCGGGGCGAAACTGATAAGACGTTGTAAGCTCCATGAACCGGACCAGCCATGGATAAGCGTCTCGAGGGGTGTGGAAATCGATGTTATCGGGTGTGCCGGCGGACAGCACGAGGCGTGTAATGGCGGATCCGGATATCACGACCCACAGTGCGCTTTGCATGAAGCGAATTTCCGAGTGACAAAGCCCGAATTCACGAAGGAAGACATTGACGCTGGCCTGGAACTCGCGCAAGTGCAACGCGTAGTACTTCCGTGAAGAGCGCCCAAGATTGTAACGGTCTAGCAGGGGGAGTTGGCGGAGAATGAAGAAGAAAATGTCGACGGGGACAGTTCCCAAAAAGTCGTAGGGGCCGCAGGCAGCAACTGAAGTCGCCACACGCACGTTATGTATTAGTGACGATGCAAGATCTCAAAATTAATGGACGCACGCTCGTCCGTATGACACGAGTCTCCTCCATACTTGCGCACATGCTCCATGACCTTGTTGAACACGGCGAGGGAATGTAACGACAGCTGGAAGAGCGGAAAGATGTCGAATTCGAACAAGAAGTCGGCCCATTGGGAACCGTAGGGCACATCGGAGAGAGTGGCCAGTTTCATAGCGATGGCGGGGGAAGGGATAATAGCAGAAGAGACATCCGCTAGTCAAAAGCGTCAGAAAGTGAGCCGCACCGAATAAAGAATACATACGCAGACCGGGAGGAAAAGCACTAGCAGGCAAGAACTTGCGGCGCGTGCGTAACGGACCCAACATGGCAACGATATTAGGGAACAGATGTGGATGTGGGGATTCAAACCCGAGAAGAGGGCCGATATAAATATTGAATGGAAAAGGGGAGCCCCCCGGTGGGACAGGAGCCATGAAACCGCGAGCATCGGGAGAGGGGCGCGGAAGTCGGCGGAAAAGAGGCAAGCAGAACGCAGGGCTCCACACCATTCAAAACTGGTGAACAGGAGGTGGGCGAGCGGCGGAAAAGCTCGGGCCCTGATATCCGACTGATCCGATCCGTTCGGTAAGTAACAACCACAAGCAATGCACTGCGTTACACCTCTCCGCGTGCAGACATTTTTCGATGTACTCTACAGCTATGACAGTACATCGTTCATTGACAAGAAATCCTGAGGGGGACTCGCGCGGTGAGTGTAGTAGTTGATCATATGAGTCCAATAAAAATCTGGAAAAGATAGGTTATCGATAGCAAATAAATTGGCAAAATACTCACTAACGGGCGCACATGCAGCAGCAGTTTTTGGGTGTGCCAGAATTCCCGAAGAGCAGCCCGTCCCTTGCAGATTCCAGCACACATTCCGCATAGGAACAGCGTCGCGCTCGAACTCCCACGAGGGAAACAGCGTAAAGAGACAACCCCCATCATCGGACGTCCGAACGGTGGCAGGGCAATTCGTCGAACGTCCACAAATATGCTCTACTTCGTATTCGTTCAGCACGAAACGATATCCACGTCGAACATATCTCCTGATGAGCCTCCAAACACCCCGGTGTTGTTGGAGGTCGTCGCGAAGCGGCAAACGTGCGGGAGTAGTCATTGTTGATCCTGCCATGGTAAGCAAAGGATAAGCGTGCCACAAACCGCGAGCCGTCCACGCCCCAAAAACGCAGGTCGAAGGGAAATGGGCAATGACATCCAGAGGATTCTTGGTGAGCGACTCGATGACATTGACCTTTTTCCGCGTGCGATTATGACGCATCGTCCAGACTTTGCGGACACCGACTTGAAAGTTATGCGCCGAAGAAACTGCCGCCAATCCATACTTCCCACTTTTTTCCAGGAAACCAACAGCGTCCCAACCGCCCCCTCGAGCGGTGTAAATGTCCAACTCCGATGGCGAAAAGGGACGCGCGGGACACATAACAGCAGGAATGCTGGAGCCGGAGATGACAGCGCCGGTAACCGTCTGGAGCAGTCGGATCTCGCCAAATCGCAGGTCAAACGGTACGAGCACAGCGATCGCAGCGGCCTGAAGCGCGTGGGCCGCCGTAAGCGCCGCACTGCGAGACACCCGCGCGAACCGGAGGCGATCCGCAAAGTCCAGGTCTCGGAGGACAGTGTGACCCACTTCGGCTGGAAGAGTATCGAGCGTACAAGGAGCAGCTGATTCGTTAGTGAGTATATGCGGTGACAATTCTCGCTTCGAACGCACGCACGGGGAAAAAAGTCGAGGGCTTGTAGTCGCTGCGGAGGACCACTGCTCGACTCGCTGTCCGAGTCGTCGTCATCGCTCTCAACACCAGAATCCTTGAGGTAATCGAGATACTCTGCCACCACCTGATACAGCTTCGCTGACACCATAGAAGCTCGAAACAACTGCTCTGCATTGAACGCGGATAAGACGCGCCGAGCGTCTGGACCGTTTGGAGCCGTTCGAAGAAACCGCAGCGCGTCCATCCACGCTTCTCGATGCATGTTCCACGGCACTAGATGCGGTTAGGTATGCACTCTTTCCACGGTAACACTCACTGAGCTGTATGACGGGACGAACCTCTGTGGGGTGAGTCAGTACGACCAAACGGTGCTCCTGCTTTATCAAATGTACAACGACGACCTGGCAATTGCCAATGGCGAGTAAACATAATTCAAATTGACAATCACACTAATTTAGGATCGCAACGAAGTTGCAATTGTCCACGATCGACGCACAAATGATCTGGATAAGTACCGGGAATATTTTATGCTTCTAAGGCTGACTCGTTTAGTAGATGTATCCGCACGTATTGGTGTCGTACATGCGCGCTCGCAACCCTACAGCGTCTTCCGCAGTGCACTGCAACTCCACGTATTTTGCAAACGAGTTGTACATATGTCCGGAGCGGACCAGCTGGCTGGCGCCCAGTGTGGACAGCATCGCGCGGATGGTGGCACGGTTGCGCTCTGTCGACAGCACGCACGATATCTGTAATAACACGTCGCGACCCATTTCGCGGTACTGACATTGGTTAAATCAAAGTCAAACAACCGACGACGCATATAATGAGGTCAGAATAACCTGTTAAGTACCCTGAGCTTCCCAAAGGCATAATGCGTTATCTCAGGGGTTTCCCTTTCGAGGTTTCCCTCGGGCCCTCGCACTCCCCCCGGCATCGCTGGCCATCCCGGCACCTCTGGCGCCCATCAGAATTGATCGCTGTGGCTGCCGCCGCTACGGCCCAAAAATCAGGAATATTATTTCGGCGGGACGGGCTCGCTTTGGGACCGGGGTTCACGTGAATAAATCTATTTTCAGCTACATTTGCCATATGCCCCGCCCGCTGCCCACGGCCGTTGCCGCCCGCTGCCCGCGCGCCCTGCCACCGTTATCGCCGATGCGCCCCGCCGTTCCTGCCGCCGCCGCTCCCGCCGCCATTCCTGCCTGCTGCGCGCCACCATTCTGCCATTCCCGCCCGCCGCCGCCATTCCCGCCCGCCCGCTGCGCACCGCCGTTCCCGCCCGCCGCGCCGCCCTTCCCGCGCTGCGCGTCGTTGTTCCCGCCCGCTGCGCGTCGTTGTTCGCGCGTCGTTGTTCCCGCCCGCTGCGCGTCGTTGTTCCCGCCCGCTGCGCGCCGCCGTTCCCGCGCGCTGCGCGCCGCCGTTCCCGCGCGCTGCGCGCCGCCGTTCCCGCCCGCTGCGCGCCGCCCGCTGTTCCCGCCCGCTGTTCCCGCCCGCTGCGCGTCGTTGTTCGCGCGTCGTTGTTCCCGCCCGCTGCGCGTCGTTGTTCCCGCCCCCTGCGCGCCGCCGTGCCCGCCGTTCTTGATGGTGATTGGGCGCAGGCACGCCGGGCGCTGCCATCCCCGCGCACTGCCATTCCCGCCCGCTCGCCGCCGTTCCCACCCGCTGCGCGCGGCCGTTCCCGCCCGCTGCCCACCACCGTTCTTGATGGTGATTGGGCGCAGGCACGCCGGGCGGCACCGTTGCCGGCGTGGACAAATAGTGGCGGTAGCGCGGGGGCAGGAGAGAGGAGCACGAGGGGAGGGAGGCGGGGAGCGCGCAGGGGGCGAGCCGGAGCACGGCGAGCGCAAGGGGCGGGAGCGAGCGCGGGGGCGGGAGCGAGCGCGGGGGCGGGAGCGAGCGGGCGGGTGGGGGAAAGGAGCGCGAGGGGTGGAAGGGGAGCGAGTGCGAGGGGCGGAAGGAAAGCGCGGGGCGCGGGGCCACTACATCTCGTCACCTTCCCCGCCCATCACAAACTCCTCGTCGCTGACAGGTCCGCCCAGCTCGTCGTCCTCCGACTCGTCATCGTCGTCGGACTCGTTGTCCTTCATTTCCGACCCCAAAGGTGCTGCCGCCGCTCGCGGCCGTTTCTTGCCCCGGCTCAGCTTGACCTCCGTCCACGTCGTTATCCCTCGTGCTTTTAGGTCCAAAAACATCGCCGCCTGCTTTTTTGCGAAAGCCACGGCCCCCTGCGCTTCCTCGGCCGGCAGCAGGTCCGCTGGGACGTTTGAGGCTAGCGTATCCCATTGGTTGGCCTCGTGCTGGAACGAATCCAAAACACGGAGGTACTCCGTGTCGAGCAGCTCCACTTCCTCGCCCCAACGACGCGTACGTGCCCACGCCTTGGACCACTCAATCCGCAGAGCTGAGACGAAACCGTCAATTGGTTTCCCCCCTATTCCCATAGATAATAACTTACCGTCTTCCAACTCTGCGTCCGTTCCTCCCATTCCCGCCACAGTCCAGATCCAGGAGAGCTGGCGCCGGTTCTCAGTGCCCCCGCGCTCGGCGTGTCGGCCCTTCTTGCCTTTTGCTTGGGCTGGCTGGACGTCCTCCAACTCCCCGTCGGATTCCGAGGCATCGTCGTCTTCTTGGCGTAAGAGACCAATGGCCCGGAGCTCTGCCCTTTTCCTCTGCAACTTCTCGTCCATCCGCTTTGCCTTTGCCCGCTTCTTCTCCACGTCCTCGATATCCTCCATCGTGCGCACATCCGCCGCGTCCAGCCGTTGCCATCCGACCTTGGAGGCGTCGTTGTCGGGCAGCAGCTGCCGAATCGCCTCCCACGCCATCTGGTACTTCTCGGAATGGAGCCGTATCTTGCTCTCATTCCGGGCGACGATGGTCCGCGAACGCGTATTCGATCCCTGAGCGCGCGAGTGAAGGCCCTTGTAGATAAGGAGCCGGGACTTGATGTGGAGCTGCATGCGCAGCTTAACGAGCGCCTCGCGGCATTGCGCCCCGCGCATCATTTCCTCGATGTCGGCCAGCCCTGGTTTACAAGTCGCCCGCTGCGCCGCAGTGAGCCCCGAGGGCAGTAGCAGCGGCATTTTCTCGATCGGCGCGTCCTGGGGGATCGCCATGTCACCTAGCGCTTGGAGCGCCGCTGGGGTGTACGTCGCCTGCAGTTTGCGAAATCGCACGATACGGCGACTCAGCGCCGTGCGCATTGCCGTCAAGTCGATCTCCATCCCTGCGGTGTGCGCCTTCTTCAGCTCGGCTTGCACGCGGACGCGACGCCTGAAAGTTTGTCTGTTAGCGCCTCCCAAGCCAGCTTAGGAAAAAAAACTCACTGCTCATTCTCGATATCCAAGCCCGTCGTAATGAAGTTGCTTGGCGTCACGTCGTGAAGAGACGGCACGCCGCGCTGAGCCTCCAGCTGCTCCTCCTTATTGAATTGCAGGCGCACCTGCGCCTCCGTCAAACCTGCCAGGTCGGCGTCAGTATATATATCACAACGGGCATTCCCGGGCGTACCTTGGACCTTCACTTCGTATGGGTTGTTTGGAACGCTCGTCCCAGCCCTGCCACCCAGTTTCGCCATCTCAGCCTCGAACGTTTCTACTTTCGTTCTCCACGCCGGGACATGCTCGGCCTGTTCGCGAGAGAACGATTCAAAGGCCTCCGTTTGGCGAGCGAGCTCAATACGCGCGCGATCCATGCGGCGGCGGAGCATTGCAACTATGAAGCGTTAGCGTTACAAGTCAGCCTTATATACAAGACGTACCGAGGCCGACAAGCTTCTCCCAATTCCAATAGGACCATTGGTTATCCAAAACGCCATGGCGCGCCCCAGGCCCCATCCGCATCGTGCTTGCGCCTAGGCCGTTGATGCTAGACCAGGGGCGTTCGATTCCCTCGCCGTCCGTCTCTGCGGCGCCGCACATCAGGTTGAGGGAGTAGAAGATTTGGCATAGAAGCGTGTGGCCGTGGATGTGCATTTTGGGAATAACGAAGTGCATGAGGGCCATGGTCAGATAGGCCCTCACGAGGTCGGGTAGCCCCTCGAGCCGCTCCCAGATGTAGACGCTCCAGATGCAGGCGATGTCGTATGACGTCAATTTACGGATGCGGGGATGCTTGTGTCGCAGAATGGACCCAAAGACGTAGTCGGTGTTCACGAACCTGCGTTTTGGTTCGGTCAGCTCGTTGAGAATAGAAGGAGGTATTATCTGACCGTTCCCCTTTCTGCAAATCCCCACAGCCGTTGGGCTGGACAAACTCGTGACGTGCGCAAACACCCATCACCACACCAGTAGAACCGTAGCCCCGCGAAAATTTCGTGTTGGCGTAATCCAACGCGGCAAGTCCGCTGCACGTCTTCATCTGTCCGCCATCAAGTCAGTAACACAATCACAGCAAATCCTTCCAAACTTCTGACCTCCTTCTGGTCCGTTACGGTGTGGAGAAACTCGCGGTACGGCGCGTCTTCAAGCATGTACGCCTGACCGGATCCCAAGTCCGGATCCTTCAGCTCATTCGAAACCAGGCAGCGCTTGAGTCTGAAGCACGCGTCAATCGCGAGGAACAGCGTATACAAGAACCTGCGACCAATACAGTCAGACACCAGAATGCACCGAAGAAAGAAGACGCACATTTTGCATTCGGGTGTGTCCTCCCAATCCGCAGGCATGTTCACACCCGGCCGAGGGCACGCGGGGCATTCCACCGCCAGCTCGCCCGGCTTGGTCCCCTCAGCGCCGGTCCAGTCGTAAGCCCTTGCCCTGCCTCCACGTTTAAGCAGCATAAGGTACCAATACTCCCGACACATGCGAATAAATTCATGGTATCGATCCGGGGGTTTGATCCCCGCGTTGTTGGTGAGTCTCTCCAGGACGATGTAGAAATCGTACATGGTGACTTTGGATTGAAGCGTGAGTTGATGGAACTGTTCCAAGACTTCCAGCGTTGCGCAAGTCTGGGGGCGATCATGAGTGGCTGGAAACCAGCCCCCGCGGAGAAGCTGGATGTGGGGCTCGCCCGCGTCGGCGGCAAACTCACACCCGCAGAAGTCGACGTTCACTGTATGAATGCCGTTGACATGCAGGCACACGAACGACTCCTTGGCCCGCGAAGGAGTAAGGCAGCGCTTGCCCTTCGGATGTCCAAATTGAATGCGCAAGCCGGCGTCCGCCAGGGATTTCTTGTGGAAGGACTGATCCCGCCATTCCTAGACGAATATAAACAGCTTTAATATGACCTTGATTATTCGAAGGGGAGAGAACTCACGTAGGTGCGATGTAGTGGGTTCTCCTCGTGTCGAGCGACGATACAGGTCTTGCAATACACAGCGCCGCCATTGCAGTCGCGGCAGCGGAAAGTGGGACCCCCCTTTCCACATGCCGGGCAATGTGGAAGAGCGTGACCCCATCCGTCCAGGCGCATGAGTTCCGACAAGTACTTGTCGACCTGGGGAATCCACGTGCTAAGGGATTTGTCCTGGACGAATACATCAGACACCAAACCCCATACGCGTCCATTCTGCTCACCGAAGGCTTGACTTTTTTTAGACGACGCGCCTTAGCCTCCGGAGAAGAATCGTCTCCATCGTCCTCGTCGAGAGTAGGGAGGCGGTACCGTTCAAAGGTGAAAGAATCGAAGGTCTCCCCCTCCGCAGGTGTCTCTTGAAGTGGCTGCGACGCCTGCTCCGCTGCGAGCTTCGCGATCTTGGCCCGTTTCACTGGGCTCGGAGGTTCTAGTGGCACCTCGTCCCGATAGATCCGTCGGTTATCGCTGGACGCGCGATCCACATACGTGGTGATTGGCTCGTTTACGGATGCTGATTGAGCGAGGGCGGCCGCCTCCAGCGGCATGCTCAACAGTTGACGGTGAGCATGATCTGTACTGTCTGTGCGCGTCTTCCGCTTGCGCCAAGAAGACATGCCCAGCTGGGGCGGCAAGTCGCGCTGGGTTGTTGAGCTGCACAAGAAAACCAGGCAGAAAAAATAGTAGCCGATTAACTCCGGAAAGGATGATGCCAACAATTTCATGGGTTTAATCCACGCGACCCAAGCCGCAGGTTGCCCGTATAAATTCTGGGACGCCACCATGCATTTGCCAGATTGCAACGCGCCCCTTCCCTACCCCACCCCCCCCGCCCCATGGCCTGTGAGTTATCCGCCTTCCTTTCCTTATTTCCTCTTTTTTTCGCATCTGTACGCGACTCCGACCTTGGAGATGCAGAAAATGCTTTTCTTGTACTTCACTTCTGTTGTCAAGATTTCTGACCGTCGCCCTCTATTTAACAGGGCGTTCCACACGGTCGGGCGCCGAGTTCAGCCCTTATATAGGCCAGAATGCGACCCCCCTGATTGTGGATCGTGTTAGTATTCGCGACCTTCTCGTGCGTCACACCGACCGTTTGGAGCAGCATGATGGATCGGTTGTCGGCTCTGACGACGAGGCGGAGCCAAAAGCCTCTTCGTCAAAGCCTTCCGGCTTCAGCACTCGCTGGATCACACCGCCACCCCCTAAGCCAAAGCCCTTTCTGGCCAAAGGCATTCGGTGTGCCCGCCCCGGTGCGCCACCCGACCCTCGCCCCGCCGTCTTCACCCATTGGATCACACCCCCTCCCCCGCCTCCGCCGAAGCCGTTTCTCGCCACTGGTGTCCGCAGCTCGCCCGCCGTTCCCACCCACACCGAAATCCATGCCAAACCCGTGCGCACCGACGTCGAGGAGCGTCAACGCATCAAGAAGCGTGCACGCGACCGTCGTGTACGCGCACAAGGCCGGGAGGAGCGCCGTGTCAGTGCAGGGTCTCGTCTGAAGCGGGTTACCGAACTCCGCATTCGCCAGGCCGCGCCTATCCAGTTGGCTCTCAACCTGGAGGACTACCACCTCCCCGTCGCGAAGTCGGGGTGGATGGGTGTCCGACAGATGGAGGAGAACCCGTCTGAGTATGACTTAGAGGGAATTTTGGCGGCATATCCGGAAATGCAAGTGTATGGGTGGAATGGGTGCGTTTCTATTCACAAGCCATGTCGCCCGAGCTTACCGCCTTCTCCAGTGTGCCCACTCCCGTCTTGGATCGCGACCGCCGCGTTATCTTGGTGCTCGGCGGTTTTCCGCCCAACGCAGGCGACTGGGAAAGTGCAGTGGCTGCGCCTGCAGCCGCGGCGATGGAGCACGCGGCGGCGGAGATCTACACCGAGCCAAAATGGCGGCGTAAGTTAGCTGCAGATGCCGCGCACACTCCTCGCCGCGGCACCCATGCTGCTGAACATGTTGGCCCTTCGATGGGCGGCGGCCAGGAATATCCCCAGAACCTGCTTCACTCCGTCACCAACACCGCCATCTTTGCCGGGCTGTTTGGCCAGAAGTGTTTCCAGCGCATTGCCGGCTGGACAAACAGTATGTGCCTATTTTGTTCGCGTGCCGTGCGCTGAGTAGTGTTAGGCCTCTTTGCTGGCTTTGCGCCCGACCTTCATGCATATTATGATACAACCATGAACGATCTCTTCTCCTGGGACGCCGCGCAGAGGCGCGGCCGCCACCTCGTGCGCAACTTCATCCCTTCAACCTCCGTCTTCACCACTACGACGTTCAATTTCGGGCCACGCACCATCACACTGCCCCACATCGACTTCGGCAATCTGGCCTGGGGTTGGTGCGCCATAACTGCGCTGGGCCTGTTTAATCCGGACCGCGGCGGCCATCTCGTCCTGTGGGACTTGGGGCTGATCATACGCTTCCCACCTGGCTCCACCATTCTCCTCCCATCTGCCATCCTTCGACACTCGAACCTCCGCATTCAGGCGCATGAACGCCGTTATTCTTTCACGCAATTCACTCCAGCCGGTATCTTTCGATGGGTTTACAATGGTTTTCGCACAGACAGGGACATAAATGAGTCAGCTTCGACATCGGCAAGCATGCGGGAACAGCGCCGCCGCGAGCGGGAGGCGCGGTGGGAGCAGGGTGTCGGAATGTACCGTACATGGCCCTGAAATAAATAATAAACTTTTCTGGTGATACTCCGTTTGATTAGCGGCTTGAAAACGGCAAGGCACATTCAATAATGGCGCGGAATCGAATTCTGGGATGTGAGCATCATTTTTCGCCAATGCCATTTTTTGGGGTCACCATTTCACCCAAGTCCATTACAAGTTCCGCATTGGGATGAGCATTGGCTCGGGTCCTTATTTCGCACCGACTTTGAGAAAAAAGGTCCGTCCGCCGATCTTTTCACCACCCAGTCAAGTCCGACAAACCTTCAATAGACATGTGGTGTATATAGCGCCCGCACGGCAGGCCTACTGTGATCATTGTAGACGATCTGGTGAATTGATCTGTACCACGAACAACCCTTTTTGGGAATCACGAACACCGTCCATTTTGGGACGCACGGATTCCGCACATTTCGGAATCTTGCAAGCTACTCTTCGTCATTCAAAGGACAAGCAATTTTTTTTTCTAAGTGAAAGATACATTCTCAAGAAATACAGCTAGGAGATGCAGCACGGCTACAATACGATCTTTTGTACAATACGATCTTTTGCTCAGCGGGCCTGGGAGGAAAGCAACTCAGTGCCAACGCCACGCCTCAACGAATGAATAAAAACCTTTTGGGAAGGAAACGTGCACATCTCCACCACGTTTGGAGGCTCGCTCTGCGAACAACGCGTTAAGTAGCGTAGGCGAGCAAGGGACCGACTGCACTCACCGCGTCATCCCGCATGCGGACTCCTCGCAAGCGGGCAAGAAGGGCTTCGTCAGGGTCGACCGATGCTCCTAGGCGGAGTTTGGAGCGCGCGACAATTTGCTGTGCCTTTTTGGAAGGGCCAGGGGCGCCCGCGAGAGGCGCATGGGGTCCGCGCCCGGCGACGGCACGCACGGTGACAGGGGTGGCGGGTGCCACGAACGTGGGGCACGGCTGCGACGGCGGACGCTCGGTGAGGATGGTCCCGTTGTTTTGAACCGTGCCCACGATGGGCAAGCTGTGCGTTCCGGTAAAGGTGTAGATGGAACCCGCGGGCGCGTCGACGTCGAGGGGGGCGGCATTGGATTGAGTCCGCGCTGCGCGATCCCGCCGGCGCGCCCGGTTCTGATGAAAGTCTTTCCACCAGGTGCCCGAATGCAAAATCTCGAACTTCGGATCGCGTTTGGGGTGTGTTCGGCGGGAGGACATGACGGCAGGAGGGAGGGGGCTGGAGTAGACTGAAGGTGTACGTCAACACGTCAAGCAGAGAGCGAGCCCTCTTCCGAGCGTCAAAACAGGATAAGACACACAATTATGGAGTTTACCTTCACTTTCGACATGGCTGCGGCCCAAACTCCTTCAACTCCTGCGGCGCCGCCTGCGTTCTCCGCCTTTGCTTTCGCCCCATCTGCGTCAGCCGAAGAAACTAGTATCCTTCACTCGAACAAGACGCGTGCCGCGGCGCAAGCCAGGTATCGCGCCAAGCATAAGGACGAGGAGCTGGAGAAGGCGCGGCTCAGAATGAACCGCCTGCGCGAGGCGCGGCGGGAGCAGAAGCGAGAAGAGGCGGAGGTGGAATTGAGACGCCGGGCATCGTCCGACCAACTTCGCGCAACGTAAGAATCCGGCCACTGGAAACTGCTCCCGCTGAACGTCCACAGACCACTGTTTGAGGTCTACCGCCGGCACGCGCTCACTCATCTCAGAGAGGAGTTCTTTGACGACGCAACCGCCGATTACGCGCGCTATGAAGAGGACCAGGCCGTCGACAACTGCACGCCAGCGCCGGAAGCGTGCGACTGCTCGGGAATGGCAGCTTCTAAAGAAGCCTCGCGTGGGCAGTTGCGACTCGACTTCAAACACACGGACGAGCGCGAGGTTGCGGCATTGCATAAGCTGCTAGCGGCGGGACCCGTTGACGACGACGACGTGGAGTTCCTGCTCCGACACGCAAGACCCAGGCCGACGATGGAGGCCCTCTCTTGCTGCACGCGCTTCTGATGTGAATAAAATGTTGCCCAATTTCGATTATCATTAGTTGCAACTAGCTACGCCAAATGTACCCTGTTAATGTGTGGCGTCAGTGTAAGGAAGCGGCGGATAATGGAAGACTTACGGGACACTGCACTCTGGTCGCCTTGAGCCTCGAGGGCGTACACCAAGATTCGCAGCGCGACCATGCGCTGGCGTTCACGCCGCATTGCTTCACGATGCCCGTAGAGCCACGATCTGGTGATAAGGTCGCTGCACATTTCCGTGCAATTCATCCAGGCTTCAGCCGCACAGGAGAAGTGGTGTCGATCCCAGTTACTTTCGATCCCGCCGGGCGTGTCCCCGTATATTACGTAGATTCGATAGCGATTGACCCGTCCAAGGGCGGCCTGGAAGGCGGGGTCGATGGCAAGTCGTGCGGGCCTAGAGAAGGACATTGAGCAACCTCGGGTGCAAGCAGCGCTGCGTACAAACATGCTCAGAGAGACCGTCCCTTGGGGCATTGGCGAAACCAGGCGAAGGAACGGGGTCTTAATTATTAGTGGCGGAGCAGCGGAAGCTGCCCGCATGTCAGGTCAGGAACGCATGTCAGTTGCGAGGTCCCAGTGGCGGGCTGCAGGCACGGATATTGGTCACTCTTGTGGAACGTCGACAAAGTGCGACGGCGAAGTGCGAAGTGCGACGGCCATGTTGGGAGTCGGCGTTCGGTGAGACTCGACGAGAACGGATGAAGATGGGCTGGTTGTTGAGCTAGCGAAGGGCACATTTGGCCAAGGGCCCAATGCCAGTGATGGGCGCCGTCGAGGTTGGTCAATGGTAATGGAAAATTAGGCAGATCACGTGGGCTTTCTTCTTCTTCTGGTCTTCTCGCGATTCGAGAATGTTTGCACCTCATTCCTCCTTTTATTTAATCTGTCGTGTAGCTCAATGACTTGTCAATCTGTCCCCACTGTACCCCGCTATGCCCTCGTTCCGCTATCCGCCCAACCCCCCCAACGCTAGGCCTTGCTGTAGCATGCCATACCACCCCGACCCCGGCACCAACAAAGATATCATCTCGGTCACCGCCGGTCTGTACTTCTGGCTGGTGTTCAGAGGCGTAACTCCCGGGACCTATACGAATGCGTAAGTTTTTTCGCCTTCAGCTCCATTGAATTGTTACTGATACTGGACAAGCGACGTTGCGACCGACAACGTCAACGGCTTCCACAACGGGTTTCGCGTCCGGGTGAAAACTTTCGAAGAGGCGACCGTCCAGTGGGCTGCGAACTGCTTCAGGACCCATGGCGATATTTGCCCCGTTGCGGAGGCCGAGCGCCGCGTCCTGCAGGTTGCGCCCGCCAGCAACCCTACGCCGAACAACACTGGCAACTTCAGCTCGGCTCAGTGCGCTTTCGTCGACACCGCCAACACTAACCCGAACCACCCCGCCTTCGCGACCTCCAGAATGCCCTTTGCGGCCCCCCAGGCGACCCCGGAATTCGGCGCGTACCTCAACTCGATTGCGCACGCCATCCCGCCGGCGCCGGCTCCATCTTCGACCTCACGTGTCGCCTTCCAGGCGGCCGGCGGGTCGCAGGGGATGCCCGCCCCTGGCCTGGTGACGTCCGCAGCTGCCGCGCCGATGTTGAGCTTTTCTGGCGGCCCCTTGAGCTTCTCTGGCGGCCCCTCGACAACGCCCGCCTTGCCTTACGTTGCGGGGTCTCGTCTCGTCCCTCAAGGCTGCTTCGCCCCCTCGGTCCGCCACGCGTCGGTACAGGGCGAGGCCGTGGAGCACGCGTGGCGCAAAGTACCACAGCCCGCCGTGGATAAAGCCTGGGGTAAGAAGCCCGAGTCCGCCGCCGCCGCCTTCGCGCAGATGGGCACTGGGCCGCCCGTCGACCTTCATTGGGGGGTGAAGGGCATCCACCGCACCTGGGCGTCTCGGTACGTCATATCTACTTGCTCGCTATTTCAATCGACTCGTTGCTGACTTGCTCTGACAGCCTCGATGCCCTCGCGGCCGCGTTTGAGTTGGGAATGGACCCCAACAGCGTGTTCGGGCACCCCGACCCCGCCGTTGTAGAGGCGTACACCAAGAGCGCGTGAGCGGCGGCGTAGTAGCATTAATCGTAGCACAAAAATGTACATATATCTGTCCCTTGCTCGATTCAAACGTCGCCTTATTTTCTTGATAACTATTCGCGCGAGTGTGATGTATGAAATTGATTGATTCAAATATTACGAGTGAACTCAACGGACTAACGGACTTGTTAATGTACGGACTTGGGAAAAAGAAGCGGGAAGTTAGGTGTATCAAGGAGACAGGATCTTAACACGTTATGTATCCCGACAGAATTCATTTGTCCGTCGCCTCCTCGCCTCGTCTCCTTCCCGTCCCCTCTCGCTATGCCCAAAGGCAAAGGCAAAGGAAAAGTACGCACAGAACCCAAGAAAAAACCGGGAAACAAGGGCGACTTTCATGGCGCACGCGAAGAGTTCCTGTGGTCCAATATGGAAGACTACTTGACCGCGTCGAGGGAAGGAAAAACGCGCGCCTTCTGGCCCATTCTGGGGAGCGCATACTGGAAAAAATTCGATTGGCGACTAGAGCTGGACGAGGACCCTGAACCGGGCTCTGGGCCGGTATACGGGCCGATGGCGAAGGACGAGGACGCGATGAAGAAGAAAAAAATGGACTTGGTCAATCAGGTAAGCGCAAGGGGCGACAAGACACTGGAAAGAGACTGACCTTCTCTCAGAAAATCAAAAATTGGTACAATCATCGGCGAAACGGTGCTGGACTGACAAACAATCCATTCGCGACGTGGCTGACGCGTCTGCGTCGCCCTACCGAAGCGTGCCCTCGGCGTATCCCCGACTATCAGCACTACATGGGCATGGAGCAGTACAAGGACCTGGTGGAGGCGACGTTCCTCGCAGAATACCCCAACGTCGACAAGAGCCACGCGCTGTCCGCGCGTTGTAAGGTAGCGCAGAAGCTGTTGAACGAAGAGCCGGAGGCGGTGAGGATAGAGATTCGGAAACGGGCTGAGGAGGAGCACAATGAGGAGGTGGCAGCCTGGAAGGACGCCGACGAAGGGTTGCCTAGCGTGGATGAAGAGGATCAAGCTGAGTAAGTGGCCTGCATAACGCGGTGATGCGTCGAGACTTACAGAAATATAGGGCTCGGGCGCGTTTTGCAGTCGTCGTCACACCGCTTTTGCAAGCTCTGAGGGCGTACACGGGGTACTACGTAACGCTCGTCGGCGGGCGGCAGGTCGAGGGCAAGTTTGACGTTGTTGGCGTTCACGCGGGCACGACGAATGCGCAGAATCCGGAGGACGGCCAAGACTTCACTGAGTGGAGCCCACAGTAAGACGCGTGGGCGAGTCGGACGAGGAAAGCGCGAGCGAGACGTCCGACGACGACGACGGCGAGCCCGACGTGGCGGTGAGAACGGAGGCGCCGGTGACGCGAGGAAGAGCAAAGCAGGTGCAGCCCGAGGTACAGCAAACAGATGCGCATGCGGACGAGGACGCGAACGGCGAAGGGACAAATGGCGTACAAGGCGGGCAGCCCGCCCCGGCGGCGGCGGATGCGCCGGCGGCGGATGCGGAGGGCGCCTCTACCACCCCTACGCAGCCGACAGAGGACGCGGTGATGGAGGATGTACAGCCAGAGACCCAGCCGAAAAGCAAGGGCGCGAAGGGCGCGAAGGGCGCGAAAGAAAATGCCGCGGGGGCGAAATGGGCGCGGGAGGCTAAAGCAACGCTGGAGGAGGGGGCAGAGGGCTGGGGCGGGGGCTGGGTGAAGCTGGTTGGGCTGTGGTGGGCGCAGGAAGCATCGACAGCGTTTGCGACGCAGGTAAGGTGCCCGTGCGTTTCCGGAGAATTGATGGCTGAATTAAAACCCCAGAAACAAGGTTTCACGCCAGCGGGGCGTCCTGAGGAGATCAAAGGCTGGGTGAAGGCAGCTAGGAAGGGGGCGGGGCATGTAGCGGCAAAGGATGCAGCCATTTTCGTGGCGAAATTCAAGGTGTGGTGGAAGGCGATCAATCCGCAGTGGCGGATCGGAGCGGACGAGACCCTGAAGAGGGAGGAGGATGGACCATGGGATGTGCTGCGGGTGCCGGGGCCGAATGCGTTTCTGAACGTGCTAATCTGTTTGAAGTGGTGGAAGGAGGTGGGGGAGGAGGGGGATTGGGCCGATGTTGTAGCTGATGTGACGTGGGTGCTGGAGCGCTTGATCGCAACCAGGTACGTCAAACAACCGGGGATCCGGCTGGGTCTAATGAGCAGCAGGCATTCACCAAGCGTGGCGGAATCGAGCAGTGCGCATGCCTGTGGAGCGACCGCCGCTCCGGAGATTTTGGGCGCGTCCCCTCCCGCCGCCGTGTAGGAATACCGTGAGAGGGTGGGGATAGCACGTAAGGTTGGCTATGTACACGCTTGAGTCAGCAAGCGTGCGCATAGCGGCGGCAAAAGTGCAGGGGAGGCGTGCTTTTGTAGCCCCTATTTCTTGAATAAAGCGAGCACGTGAATGATCTGACGGCCCCGGAGTGATCTGACGGTCCCATCGAAAATTGAAACTCCGCTGGAGCAGCCTGCCGCCTCCGAGGCCGTCCTGTGGCTGTGCTGTGGCTGTGCTGGGAAAACCCCGGACATAATGCATTACACGTCCGGGCAGTTGCCCCCATTGTAACTAGTTATCCTGACTGTCTGTACTCCTAAGCCCGATCATCTTGAGTACGGTGACTACTCCGCAGAATATCTACTCAAAGAATTGACTGCGGTCCAACTGCGGTCCTGGAAACAGGATACATCGGCGGTAGCGTCGCGGGGAACCTTCTCTCGACCTTCTCGCTCATCCCCGCGCAACAGTTCAAGATCTCAGCAATCGTAACCGCCACGGGCCCTCGCGTTGACCTCGGAATCCTGATTTTCTAATATGAACGTGCGATTTTCTTACCTTGCCCCCTTGAACCACATTTGAAAAACCACGCAACACCCACCTTTCCTGACATAATTCATGGAACGATCTCACTTATTATAGAACGTCGATCTGACTCCGCACATATTCAGTTTGCTGTACAATGCAATCATCGAGGACGCATCCCCGCCGCACTGTACGCCCGCCTTGGTCCGCATTCTGTGCGAGCACAGGGCGGCACAGAGTGGCGTTCACAAAGAAGAAAAAGGAGAAGTGTCTCATGGGACTCCTGTCTCAAAGTTGCACAGCAAGCAAAGCTGGGGTCACGGTGTCGCCCGAAGAATGTGACGGAGGATGTTCAGGCGTCCTTGAGGGAGGTGACGGCGAGCTATGTTTCAGATTTGACCACGGCGGATTGAGAAGGTGAAATTCTTCTTGCCTCCCGGCTGGTAGTGAGGATTAAGGCTCCAACCATTTCGTTTTCGTTTACACTTCCGGGTAAACTAAACGGAAACGGAAACAAACGATTAAAAAACCGTTTAAACCGTTTTTAAACGGTTGTTTTTGGGTGAATTTTCTATGGCTTCCATCAGTTGGTTGCACTCCCTGATTCATCTCAGGAATGGGTCCTTGTGGTTCAGGAGCAGCATCCAAGATTATCCGTGGCAGAATCGACGATGTAGAGATGACCGACGGTGCCATCATGCTACGGGGATAGTGCCAAATTGGGAAGCTCACCACCGTTCAAGCCAGTCACTGGCAGTCAGGGCCTCGGAGGACCACCGCCATGTCTCAAAAAGCATTAAACCCACTGTACTTCAAATTTGACCTCAAAATGCTCAGCACAAACCAGTGAAAAGGGGATCGGCTTCCCAACAACCGTTTAACCGTATATAAACCGTTTATCTGGTGTTTACAGGGGTCCGTAAACTAAACGAAAATAAATACGGTTTTAACCGTTTAAAACGTTTAAAAATGGAAACGGTTGGAGCCTTAGTGAGGATACACTTGAATGAGGATCGCATTTCACGCTTCTCGAGGTTATCCATTTACGCTCGTTGCTTGATACGGTAACTATCGTTGAACTTTCTGTGTTCACCATTGAACTTGCCAAAGAGGGAGAAACTCAACACGATGCTTGCACCTGTTTGCACACTTATTCGCTGACGCGTGGCATCACGTGCCTCCCAGATTTCTCCTCTCGACTTCACCCATCCCCTACTTCCCGAAGCAAAGTCTCACGACCAGCAACACAAAGGCATGTTCTCTAGATTTGTGCCTACATTGCTTGACTTGCATTAGAATGGGGCTATCCTGGTCGACGTGTGCGATCGCACCTGCATCATGATCTCAGGCCCCGGGAAGCTCCACCAAAGGGTTGTCCGGAAAATTTCTGGATTTTGGCCTCAAAAACCCACAGTTTGGAGCCTCAAAAACCCAAAGGCGGACAAGGGTAGTGACATGTCACGACGACTGTGACCGCGCCAAAATCTGTGACACAATCCAGTAAATTTCGCTGAAGCGCTAAATTCACCCTGATTCCCAACTGATTCCGCCTCTTTTCTGCCTCCAAACGCTGCAGAAAGTTCGGCACAAGGATCAGCTGTTGCAGCATGTCAGATCTGTCGCCAAAATTTTCGGCCGACAGTCCCGGCCAACCTTGGCTCTCAAAAACCCAAGAAACCGGACAAGGTTCGGAAGATTTTGGCCTCGAAAACCCAACATCCGGACAAGGATTTGGCCATTTTCGGGCCTCAAAAACCCAAATTTCCGGACAACCCCTTGGTGGAGCTTCCCGGGGCCTATGATCTCTCCCAAATCTCTCCACTCCGATTCGTCCAACTCGGACAACCTCTTGGCAAGTAACGACGTTCCCCTCTATTCCGACATACCTTCTATCCAGAGTATCATATCAACTGCGTATGCCCAGATGGATTCTCAGGATTCTCAGATCGATGAATTGGAGGTGTGATTTGTCGCCGGAATTATTCGAACTCTTTCGAAACCTTCCCAATCTTACATACCTTCTCATTGATGATGGCGGAAAGTCGAGGGCGCCGGACAAGGAAGCTATGTTTGCGGAGCTGACGGTTTGTGGTACCTCCCGCGATCCTTGCCCCAATTTAGCCCATTTGATATTCAGATTGAACCCAGTCCCCGCGGACCAAGCCTGTTTCTCGATGGTACGGACGCGATTCCAGCCACCCGGGTCGCGGTCCTGCTTGGCATCTTTTCGTATGTTTGACACCATGCCTGGGTTTGCGTTTGCGTCGCGGGATTCCTGTCCGGCCGCCATCGCTGCTGAAATCCAGGAGATGCGCGATGCCGAATTCGACGCAGCTTTTATAACCAGAGACGTGGCTCACTTGCTGGGAACACGGAATTTTTTTCCTTCCTGTGCGTTGCCGATTTGCCGAAACATACGGTGCTCATACGACAACCCACAGAATTATAGTTAGAGAAATCCGCGCCTTCGCAAATTGATACCTAGGCGACTGTATCGAGCGTCCCTGCGGCGTCAACTTGTTTGGCATACATCTCCATCGTATTTTTGTTGAGAACACTTTCATGGAGAATCAATTTCAAACCCCTTGAATTCCAAGTTCCTCTGCGATGATAATGGCCGCCTTTTCGCCGATGATGAGGGCCGTATTATAGGTGTTAGCCCCGACATTCGACGGCGCGATGCTCATGTCCGCTACCTTGAGGTTATTGACTCCGTACACGTTCAGCTCTGGATCAACAACCCCAGATTTGTCCCGGGGTTTCATTGCGCACGTCCCGAGCTAACGAAAAAAACTGGATCAGTGGAGCACATTTCGAAGGTGTATGAACTGACGGCATGCCACCAGAGGGCAGCTGAGAATATGAGCGTCAAACCGTGATACAACCTGGACAGAGGAGAACGTACTATTCGCACGATGGAACGAGTCAATCGCCTCGTCATCTGCAGGAGAATATCTGGTGCGCAACGTTGAGTATGTACTGAGGATGAATATTGTGGGTATGCCGCACTGAAGTTCAGGCGCCGCCATGTCCACTGGTCGGTCCGTCTCTGAGCACTTGGCAGCGCTCCCTTCAGGAAATTTTGGGTGCGCAAAAGCGTATTCCCCGCGGAAACTGTCCATTCGCCGCGCAAGCTCGCGGGACCACTTGTACGCCCAGCGCATGAGCACCACGTCCTCTTCCCTGTTGTATATAGCACAGACAGCTCAGATCACTGAACAAGAAGGAGAAGAACGGCGCACATATCGAGGAGCCCGGTATTGATTTCAAGCGGTGCAAAAGCGTCCGCCAACTGCACATGGATGGAGCCTTTTCCCATAGGATGCATCTCCTCGCAGGTGAAATTGAGCTCCCTTGTCAGCGAAAGAACTTGCGCACCAGGGCATAAGACAATCCGAAGGCGGTGTGGGCAGCCGGCGGGAAATCCCCCAGATACCTGCACATTTCGCATGAGTATACACTACAGACCTTGAGTGAAATCCGCGTACGCGGCCCATGGGGAAACAAACACGGCGCACTTGTCAGGGGCGCCCGCGAAGAAGGTCGCCCAGCGCTGCGCGAAAATTGGACCGATGTGTGCCAGGTCCTGGGCATTCGGGCGAAGCTTCAGCGCCGCATCTAGACCGCTATTCTCCAATGAGGAGGCGAAAGGGTTCAATGTGGAGGAACGAACTTGGCAGCCATAAGCCCCTTGCCATCACGCAGCCATTGAGCCTCAAACTCTGGGGGGGATATCGGCTGCAGCAGAAAAGCCTATACTATTCGGCTACTCACCTCCGTCTTTGTCCTGAGCTAGACCGTTCATTGTCACCTCTTCTTTGGGCGCCAAGTAACATGGCGTCGCCCCGTAATGATCTGAAGTTGAAGTTCAACAACGAGGCCGGGGTCTAGCTCATGCGACCTACCGTTCAAGTTCTCCCCGAGCCCCGGGAGATCAGAAACCACTGGAATACCGAGCCTCTTCAACAACTCTTTACTTCCGATGCCGGAGCTGCTATGGAATGAGAAGGGATTATCGGGACAAAAGATGAAGAAACGATACCGTTCCAAAATCGCCGGGGAGCAAACAGCGCCAGCGGAGATCACGACAAGACGTGAAGCATAAGCTGTTAGCAGGGCGTCTGCGATGTGATATTCAATGCCCACCGCACGATTATCGGCATCAAAAAGTACACGATTAACGCGTGCGTTGTCCAAGATGCATACATTTGAGTTGCGTGCATGCGGATAGAGATAAAAATGTGCTGCGTCCGAGCGTCGCCCATTCTCAGCATCGATGCACCTAGCAGCCTCGGTTTAAACCTGCCGACATTGATGAATAGAGGAATCACTTCGGTAATCTCTGTGGAAAGGAAAGCATCAGCGAGGGCTTATAATTGCGCTTGAGGGATGCACCAACGCCGTACACGTCGCAACTCGAGAAATCATTCATGTCCTCGGAGAAGCCCCGGCCGCGCGGGAAGCCGGAAGCAGCGACCAGGAAGTCCATCCCCAATTTCATTTGGTGGCCGTACGATACTTTGATTGGCCCAGAAGACACGTGCGTGGAGTCGACGACACCAACTTGGTACGTTTCTAACTTTTGGCAGTACGGGTGAGGGAGGAAGAAGCACAAGATAGTAGCTCAAGCACCTTCTTTGCAAGGGGAACCAAATCCGCAGACCCCCACCCAGGGTTTCCTGCGTGCATCCAGTCGTCGTAGTCCGACGCTGCCGCACGATTGTAAATCATGGCTGAAGGACTTGCTAGTAGTAGTACAATGGATTCAAGAAGTGATCCGACTGACCGTTTACACTGCTTCCACCGCCAACGCAGTTTGCGTTGGACATCGCGGGACTCCTGCCATCGAGCTTGACGCTTGGGGTTGTTTTATGGAACGTAAAGGTCTCGGCGCGGGGGTCAATCATATTCTGCAGGTACCGCGCCGGCTGGACATGCAGTGGAAGATCCTTTGTGAGGGGCCCGTTCTCCACGAGCTAAGCGACTGTGTCAGCTATGAGAAATTCCATGCACTGAGCTACATGCCAGGATGCGGAGGGTACTATCAACGGCAGCAATGCGGCCAGCAACGACACAGGCAGTTGTTCCACCTGGGATGATGTTGAGTGTAGGAAGCTCAGATGCGACAGCACGTACCTCCTGCGAAGATAATATCGTACTCCGCTGGATGGGGATCCATGGTGGAGCCTAGTGCCAGCACAGGTGGCTCGCGCTTTATAGCGTACGGGAGAGGAGAGGGTGCATTCGTCTAGCTGTGATGGCATCAAGGAAGGTAGAAGCGCTTCGCTGCTCGGTTCCTCAGACACCTGCCCCGCTGGGCCCGCCCTCCGCGTCTCCCCTCGTCCCTGGTCCTCACTGCGACACACAGAACACCTTTGGAGGCCGAGTAGAAAAAAAATGTGTCCTTTCCTGCCCTTTTCTCTGCTTTTCTAAGACAGCGATCATGCACCACGATGGATTCGCTATCTAAGATTTACTGAATCCCGCCGACATCACTGAGCCTATAATCTTTTCATTTGTGAATATGTAGTGTCTTGATCTTGTCGACATGCGGCCTCAATTCACGAGGCTCGCGATGTGCCAGAGGGAGATCGGATGCAGGTCCTCGAGCCATATGATCCAAGAGAATCTTGAAACTGCTCTCCAATATCTCGGGAGCCACAGTCCTGAACCTTGCTCATTTGAGGGTCGGGAGCATGGACTGACTTGGTGCAAAAGTCAAGTGTCTTCTCCTCGTGGATGACGGCAAAAATACTGTTGATTGTACTGAGCGACATTCCACTTGTAAGTTGAAGCACAGAGTCGAATAAACAATAACATGCTGCTTTCGAATAGCGACCGGGACAAGTTGAGCGCGCCTCACAGCAAGGCGTCCTGGGGCAACGTGCGAGAAAATTACAAAAGGATCGCGAAGGCCGCTTGCAAACTGGGTCGCCTTTGCACATTTTCCGCAAAGCCCTTGCCCACAGTACATTTGAAAGCTCGGTGTATGTACCAGGACGCTTTTGAGACCACACAATTCGTCTGACCTCGAGAAACTTCGGAGAAAGCCATGCAGGACGCCTGGGACCTCTATCTATCCCAGATCCAGCACGGCTGTCGAGTCAAGGATGGACTGTGTGGAGGTCGAGTTGTATTCGATCATGGTGATGACGGCCGTCCATCCATGAGGTTCGTTTCGCGGATTGAGGATTTATCACGCATTGAGGCAAAAATCGTAGCTGCGAACATTATAATCCCCAAATCAATAAAGATCAATGAAGATTTCCTATTATGCGGAGTAGATTGAGGCTGTATCTTCCGGCGATGAAGAACAAGAGGACCCTGAGATCGAAGGCGGAATCTGATTTGGGTGGCCTTTGACTGACTGGATGGGCCGGCATGTCTTCAATAGTTTTGAAAGAAAGGTTTCGACGCTCTTGATAAGGCAGAGAAGGCGATATGTACCAAGAAACAGGAGCTGTTGAGAGAACGAAGACCAGAAAAGCTCGAGAAGATCAAAGTCAAGCTGAAGAAGAAGCGGAACTTTTTGAGTCCCTTCTTAAAAGCTATCACTAACTTTTCTGGCACCTCTAGCCTCAAATTCCGATATCCTTATCGTCCAATCCCCACGAACTGACTGGTCTCCTCGCCAGGTACAATTGGAACACCTCACATACCTGTAGATTTTGTGTACACTCCTACCACGAATATATGTTTTTTATCCAATATTGTGTCTTTAAGGGCCGCTTTGAGCATCTTTGATTCGTCTTTAGCAATGTCTTCTGGAAGACAAGTCGTGTCTTTGGCGTCTTTCCAAAGACTTTAGTCTTAGGCTAAGAAACTGGACCCTACTTAGCCAAAGACTTTCGTCTTTGGTTAAAACACGTCTTTGGCGTCTTTGACGTCTTTTCAAAGACGTCAAAGACGCCAAAGCAAAAGGTGTACTTTCACTGATGAAGACGGAGAAGCGGGGACCAGGACAATGTTTGAGAAACATCACGCCGAGGGAACCACGTTAAAACTTGAATCGGCAATCCGGGAAGGTTGCGAGGCTGAAGTGTACTGTGTTCTCCGAATGCAGGAAGGAAGAAATTTGAATTGAGAGAGAATCAGTGATAACAGAGTAGAGTATCACAGGCGCAACACAAACAACTGGCAGCAGTGTCCTACAATGAAGCAACTCCCAGCTCCAAGTCTGGCTCGCGTGCCGATATCTGTGGGACAAAATTCAGCATAAAGCAGGTGCGCGTTATAGACACGGACAGACCTAGCTCCGCAGATCTTGCCCCATGGTGGTTGCAGCACGGCGACGAGAGAGACGACCGCGGCGGGGGTGCTGCAAAGGATCTGGCGTCGACGTTTTGGGCCTTCGACCTTGCAACCTTCCTATGCGAGTGCTCGACTCACAAAGAAGTGCATCGCAAGCAGCACACGTGAATCGCACGGGGGAAGTCCATCGTACGAGCCGCATCGCGCACCTCGTGCATTGTCGCCGCTCAGACGGCCGCGGCAGGGGTGGGCGCAAGAGAAAAGAAAAACAGAAATAGAGAGTGACTCGGGCGCACCGTGGCTGTCTCTTCCCAATCTTTTGGCGTGGAGAATTCATTGTGTTGGAGTGAGTTACTGTGAGGTGCAGAGGTCGTGCGGCAACCAGGGGCCCGTGTCTTCGATGTTCATTTCAATGGTATAAGCACCACATATGAGCGATACATCCAGCGCGCGGTGTGAATTCACGCCTGTGATAGATGCATGGATTCTGCGAGCAGGTTGCCCGACGAGCTCTGGCCAGAATGTGAGAGTGACAGAAAGAGCCTTGGAGAGCCGGAGTGCGGTCTCCAGCTAGGGAGAGGGGACGCAGCGAGGGAAAGAATTGAGGACTTCGCGAATTCGGGCGGTACAACTTCCAACCATGGTCCATTTCGTCGCACCGTAGCAACACCGTAGACAGCCCCACGCGCCCTGGGAGAGTCACAGACAGCCGTGGATGCTGGGAAGGTAGAGGAGAACGGCGGAGGACGGCGGTGAGTGCCTGACGTCGCCCGGAGCGCCGGGAGCCGAAGAACCGTCAGCTTGTCTTCGCTGTCCGCCGCTGTCTCCATTTGATTCTTTGATCCCATCACAACTAGACTAATGCACTGTGTACTCCCGTACGGGACAGATAAGCCCCCACTCTTTACGTCTTGTCCGGTTTAGCTACACGCACACTGTGTAAAGCAAAGGAACTCCCTAGGAGTACCTCAAAAGACCTCCAAGGGAGGTACGCAACAACTTCAAAAGAGTGATCGACATACCTCCTTGGGAGTTCCTTTTAGCCGAAAATCGCCGCCCCCCGAGCGCTCAAAGCACTCCTCAGGAGTGACTTTGGGCACTCCTCAGCAGGTCTTTGGGCACTGATAAGCAGTGGCTGAGGCACTGCTGCACGGGGCTCCCGGTTCCTCAATCCTCGCCTTTCGTATTCCATGGAATAGCAAAATAAATCGTATTTCACAAGTTATATAAAACAAAGAGGTATGTACCCGAGACGAATGAATGAGCCGGACGACGTACCAGGTACAACGGCAAGTGGATATCCCGATTCTAAACCACAAATGTCAAGTCAGAGTTTGCGCCGAAAGGAATCTGAAGCACATACAAGCTGTAACACGCATGACTTCGACGACATGACCAGTTTGAAAAGGTGTCAGCTAAACAACCATTCTCAAACGAACTCGTGAGATTGAGCGAATAAGAAAGAGGGACTACACTTGCCTCGTACATTGAGCCACACGCGAGTCCAGCCATCCAAGACTGAAGCGAGACGAGGTCAGCCTGACGAAAGAAGGACAAAGACCAGTATACGCACCTGCACGGCCCAGAGGGAGAAGAGAAATGCACCAACTGGTGCACAAACCTGACATGGCGGACGCCGTGTTGGCTAGGATTGAATCAGCTTGAGGTTTAGATTAAGGGGAGGAGTGACGAACCGCGAGGCGCCAGCACGGCGTTAGGATGTACGATCTCGAGCGACAGCGTCTGGGGGCAGGCCGCCGCACAAGCTCCTGCGCAATTGTCAGTTGAGGTCCAAATGTCGAGTACTGGCATGAAAGACTAGAGACGGGTGTTAGAGATGAATACGGAACGGGTACAGCAGACGACGTACCCATGGCCCAAGTGGACGGCTGAAAGTAAAAACGTGTCAGTTCCTAGACGGAAAAAAGCGCGTCTGGGCAAAGAGGGAGATGAGGGAGCTCCCACAATGGAAGAAATAACGCGGGAGAGCGAGCGGTAGGAGGAAGAGAAGACGTTGTGAGGGAAGTAGAAAGGTATCCCAGGAAGAGGAACAATCGGGGAGACAAAGCTGGAGACCGCCGGGAAGGGGGGGGGGAGGGGAAATTAACACGCACTTCGTCAAAATACAATGTACCCCCTGCGCTTTGGCTCGAACATTAAAAGCTCAGCGTCTGTTCGAGCCGTACTCAAGAGGTCAGAGCCTCGGAGGACGGGTGGACCGACTGAGGACGACGCACCTGCAGCCCAATTACAGCAGGTACTGACACGCCTTCACGGTGCTATAAGGCGCGGGTCCGCCAGTCCAGTTCGGTGGTAGCATCGGTTATGGAACTGCAAAGTGTGAGCTCTCAAAAAGGGAGACGGAGAGACGGTAGGGGATGAGTACAGTCCCATAGCAGTGACACGAGGTATCAGGCAGGGGATATAGATGCAGATGGTGGAGGGGAACGTAAAACAGATGGCAACTCACTTCATGAACAGATTGGGCGACGAAGAAACGATCCGACATTGATTGGGCGGCCTCTCCATCGCGGTACGTTCCTGGGTACGTTCCTGTAGCGCCATGTAAGGTCCAAACGCGGTCTAGATTCACCAGCTAGGTCACTGAAGCTCGTACATTCAAAATCTGAATGCTTACCGTCCAAACGATAACACATTGCCTTTTTGCGGAGCTGGTTACTTGCTAGACGAGTTCCGAACGCACAATGGAGCCCTAGGTGAGTCGGTGAGACCACGCAATAAAGCTGAAACGCGACGAGAGACGACTTACGCGTCGATCTTGTCAATGCCCTTGCAGTCGTCCGGACACGACCGCGACGCCATGAAAGGCCGCCGAAACGGGGGCCAGGGTCACAGAAGTGCAGCAGAGTCGTATTGGGATGCATATATCGAGTTTGGGGGAAGGGACGATGGCAAGACCACGCGATTGTGGTGGGAGGAAGGAAGACGCGCCCGGTGTAAACATCAACAAACACTAACACGTGACCCTCCGAAAACGCAACTTCATCCTGAAATATTCTTCGCGACATATTTTGACGCTTCACCGGTTCCTAAATCAACGTATTGAATGTCATCTGAGACCCAAATATTCTCGGGGCCTTTCATGGGACCCCCCATGTACTGCGACCACTTTTATATGCACGCCGAGTTGAAATTCATGTACACAGAATCGGTTACATGAGGATTTTGGATACAGGGAATGTGCTACAGATGAGTAAGAGACAAGGTTAATGAGGTTTACAATACAAGCCGGTCAGGTAGAAGCAACGTGGAGAGAGCAGTATCGAACATAAAGAGAGGCGATGGAAGAAGCATTCAATCTAGGAATTCGCCGCTGATATATGAGCTTGCGTAGACGAGCGTGCAATATATGCCTCACCGGTAGCCTTCGTGTTTCGAGCAGACTTGCGGGTAGGTTCTATCTTCGCAACAACTTTCTTCTCTTTCTTCTCCTTGGCGGGCGCCGCTTTAGGATTTTCTTTGCGGGCGCTGGTTGTTTTCTGAGGTGTATTATGGGGTGTCAGTGGTGCAGAAGCTCCTTTGAAATCCCTGGCATTACCTTGGACGGACTTGCGTCCATCCCAGGCTAAGCAGGAGGTTAATTGATTAAAAGAGATGCCGTGCAGGCAGGCATACCGTTGGTTTGGAGGTCTTGACTGGTGCCTGTGGACAATAAGTACATAGATTGACGACCCGTTGAGACTCATCACCTTGGGCTTAGCCTTGGGCTTCGTGTCTTTTGGCTGATGGGACGTCAGTGAGTCAAATTGAACACAAGAATTTGGACTTTACAGGGGTAAAGTCGTCGAGCGTTATATGATCTTTTGCTTCGGCAACTTGGGAGTGGAGATTGGGGTGTCAACAGCATGAATGAGATCAGGATATGACATTACCAGGAGGTTAACCTGCTTGAGCTTCTTGCGATCATGGCGAGGAGGCGCGGCAGACACCTCAAACACGTCGTTGGCGGTTTCTAGTACAACGACTGGGTTCAGCACTTCGCCGCACCGACGGCTATCCTCCAGGACGTCGACGGCCTCGGTATCGCTGCATTCCATATCCTGAGCAATAAGTGTCGCCGCGACCTGGGGAACTAAAACAAAGTATGTGAATTTCTTGACCGAGATCAGGTTGGAGCTGTTGTCATGTTCGTCCCAGGGGTAAGGTTTGTCGACCAGGCTCTCCAACGTGTTGAATAAAGTGAACTCGATAGCCTCGCAGAATAAGTTGCTCCCGATAGGCTCTCCGAGCGCTTGCGGAAGGTTCTTGCGTAGCATGTCATAGATGATTGCGTATCCATTCGGTCCGTAGCTGTCAAAGTCGTCAGATTATATCTCGACTGTGGAGTGAAAAGTACTTACTAACCACAGCCTTGATACGAATCTTCAAAAACAGCAGCAGAACGAGAGCGCGAAGACTCTGTGGTCGATCTTGTCTAAAAATCTGTTCCAAACCGGTGTCTTCGAAAGTTGAAGTTCGACAAGAATTCGCTCTCCGTGATTAGCCGTGTAAGCCCGGGTAACATTGCCGAGATGCGTGCGGGTAATTTTTTGAAATCTATCGCAGTTGGCCAGCCTTGGTCGGCAGACAAGGCTTGATACCTTTCTGGTTGGAATGCTTCCTCGATAGCCCTGCATATTTCGCGTGTAATTTGACGGCAACCAGGATCGGTGGGTCCTTTTTCTTGCACGAGTTCAAACTTTTGAGCAAAGAGAGAGACGAGAGCAGCGGAAGGAGATTTCGGTACCCAGTCGTCACAGTGAGGGTCTGGACAGGTGATAGGGATGTCGGCGTGCGTGAAAAGTCTGGTTTTGCTCGCGTTTGAGGTGGCTGAAGTGCTTTTCGCCTGAATGGGATCAGTTCAAGCTCACAAACTTGTCGGTGAATACACACCTTCTTTTCAGGACGCTCATTTTCTTCCGATGGCGTGTCTGGGGCCCTCCGCTTCTTCTGTAAATCATCGCATCCTCGTCGTCTGATCCCAGAACCATTTCCTCCATCTCGCGCAGGATTTGACCGCTGCTAAAAAAACTCGCTCTTTTGATCTTCTTCGTCATATGCGAGCCACTCGTCCTCCTTCTCGAGCCCAAACTCTGTTTCTGAGTCTTCTTCGAGCTCGGGATCTGAGCCGACAACAGAAGCAGAATCCGAGTAGGAATTCTCATCGTCGTCGGCGTCCTGCCGCGCGGGGGGTTCGGGGGACGGTGTATACATGGGCTGGTCATCGGCGTGCTCTCGAATTCCGTCGGCAGCCTGCATCTCGATGTCGCCCGGGGTTTCACTGTCATCCTCGGATTCTGAGTCCAGAATGGTAGATTTGTCGAGGATTTTGCTATAATGCGTGTTTCTAGTACGTTTGGCGATGAGTTTCCCGCAGGTGGTCGAGCAGTTACAGTGCCTGGGCTCGCTCTTGGCCTGCTTCTCCTTGGATTTGTTGCTTTTATCCTTGCCGTTCTTCTTGGTCGTAGGCATTTCGACAAAGAGACAGGGATCACATGCACACCGTCGCGCACCCGAATTGCGAGCTGACAAAGGCACGCTCACAAATTGCTAGTGGACGCCGGTGCAGACCATCCCGGTATGGCAGCAGCCGTGGCCGCACAGAAGCCGTGAGCCGCACAGAAGATATCACCACGAAAAGGCGCGGCAACATGTTTATATGCGGCTGACAGGCCTGCTGCGAGCCCAGAATGTGTTGAGAGGTAATAGAGATGCAGAACGATACACAGTGCAGTGGTTGTTTGTCGCGTCGTTGACCGAGAGCGTCAAAAACAAGGTCACCGTCAGAGAGAGAGGTCTTGCAGTTCTAGTTCGGATACGGATGCCGGGCAGCACTAGGCCACGGCAAACGAGTACGCCGACAGCAATTGAGCGAGCGTAGACAGGCAGGGAAGGCTGGCAGCAGACGAGAGCGACGTCGTCCGACTTGGAAGAAGGGAAGATGCAGCCTGATCGGACTGGTGGATGTCGGCCGATGTATCCGGTTTGATGGCGGGAAAGGCCGAGGATGATTTGAGGATGATTTGGGTTGCTGGAAGCCGGTTTTGGGGGAAAGGACTAATATAAAGTGCCTTTCCAAGGAGTGTCTACCAGAACCTCCCTTGGAGTGCCCGAAAAGAACTACCAACGGACGACCTCCGTAGGAGTGTCTAAATCGGGTCAGGTAGTGACTGGTCACTGATAATCAGTGACTTTGCTTTACACAGTGACGCATCCATTAAGCGAAGCTACTGGAAGCTACACGTCACCGACGATGTAGTTGCGGGGGAACTGGCCGAAGGAAACCAAGTAGAAAAGGGTGCAAGCACAGAGGCATAGACAGGAGCTAGAAGGCAGCGTCAAACAGGACTCCGGAGGGAATTTGACGGATCCAAAAAAAAATGGGCAGTTGGGGACTCAGCCTCATACTTATGGACCAAATTTGGGGAGAAGACAGATCTGGGCCAGCGAGAGTGTGAGTCTCAGCTCAAACGAAGCAGAGTAACCCAGCCTGAGCCAGCGGATGAAGCACATGATGGTGAGAGCAACGATGTGGCTATGCCATCACGCAGCGCGTGCTGTCGCGCGTGACATCCCTTCTCTTCCGCAACCACCATGACGTGACGCGTCGTTTCATGGTCCTCGCCCGCCGAGTTCGCAAATCCATCTCTAGGTGGCTTCCAAACGAAGTTATCTCAGACGTTTTCGGATATTCAGCTCAGAGGGATCTGGCTGCGCTCTGCAGAAGCTCTCGCCTGATCAATGGCCTCGCAACCCCACTGCTATACCGCACCGTTCGTCTCTGCGTTTGCAAACTCGAAACAACAGCACTTGAACCTCGTCTTCGTCTGACCTGTACATACCATCAGCGCGTCTTCGGAACCAGACAATTTTCAACATGGGAAAAAGAGACAGTCAAGTCGAGCCGGGGTAGAGTGAGTTAACTTAAATCGACGCTCAGTCTGCAACATACATCGGCGGTAGCTCCTCCACCCCACGCTCTTCAGCCCTGCCCGCCGTCAACCGTAGCCCGCTATCGGTGTGGATGAGGGTGTCGGTGATGGCGATGGTCCGGCCCGACCCCTGCAAGGCGCGAGTCTGTTCCCACTTCAATCCAGAAAGCGAGCGACCCAGGGAAGCAGTCTCAGAGCCCGCGGTACTGCTACCCTCCACGCGTTGTTCTAGCCGCTGTGGAGGACCTGGTAACGCTCCGCTGCTATGGCCTCCTGTACGGCGGGGCTTGTGGTGACTGGCACGAACAAGCCAGCGGCGGAGCCTTCTTCCATCGATGGAGTGTGTCGTCGTCTGTCATTCGTGCGCCTTGCCCGTCGCATGAGGAAGAGGCCGACGACGGCTCCGAATATCAATACGATAGCGCCAGCGACGGCACCAGCTATCGCAGCGACAGGGGCCTTCTTCTGTGCAATTGAGCCCGAAGATGTGTGTGCTGCCCCGGTGGAATATGAGTCGTCCGCGACACTGGTGCTTGACAGAACCGCGGTGCTGCTTGGCCGGGCTGCGGAACTTGGACTTGAAATGATCTCGTCGTCGTTCGAGCTGCCAATTGCCATCAGCAAAACAGACGACTGAAGCAAGCGGATTCGAACGTACGTGTACACTGCGTAATCGAAAATGACGGCGCTGGGCACAATCATTCGAAACGTATGTAGGCCATCTGGGATAGAATTGTTTGCGTATCCAGATATATTGTACTGAGCTTGAAGCTCGTTGGGGAAGCTATTCCTGGTTCCTACCAGGACGCCGTCCACGAAAAACTCGAAGGCCGACGTGGACGCTGTCCCAACGTTTGAATTTGGTCCGATGGCCAAAAAAACATAGATTCCAATCCCTGTATCCGAGTTGCAAACATCGTACCGAACAACCGCTGCGTGCTCACCCACCGGTGAAGTTGAATTCCATTCCCGTGTCCGCCCCAAAAGATATTCCGGGGGAGAACGCCGAGAAGGTGCCGTTCCGTAGCTGACTGCTATCCATATCCCAGTCCTGTGTGTCATTGCAGGCACCGCACGCCATTCCCTCGAGCCCGTTGGGCAGATAGCGGACCAGCGCACTTGCATCGTCGATGGTATGATTTGTCTGTCCAGCAGCTGCGAGAAGTACAGGAGCGAGGAGCACCCATACAGAAAGCATGCTGGTTCGCAAGAAGAACTAGATGAGGGACGTACTACGAATCCCCTGCCGGTGTGTGGGTCCAATGGTCGAAAACAGTAACACCGTCCATCCGACACCAACGCGACGGCTTGATGGCCCAAAAAATTCTGCCCAAGGGTATCATCATTGCAGCATTACAATCCCGAAAATCGACGCTCAGTCTGCAACATATGTCGGCGGCAGCTCCTCCACCACACGCTCCTCTGCCCTGCCCGCCGTCAGCCGTAGCCCGCTATCGGTGTAGACAAGGTTGTCGGTTATGGTCCTGCCCGACCCCTGCAAGGCGCGCGTCTGTTCCCGCTTCATCCCAGAAAGCGAACGACCCAGGGAGGCAGTATCGGAACCCGCGGAACTGCTTCCCTCCACGCGCTGCTCCAGCCGCTGAACCTGCTGCTGAAGGACATGGAACCGCTCTGCCGCTATCTCTTCCTGCACCGCCGGGCTGGTGGTGACTGGCACAAACAAGCCAGCGGTGGACTCTTCTTCCATGGACGGAGTATTTCGCCATTTGTTATTCCTGTGCTGCGTTCGTCGCATAAGGAGGAAGCCGACGACAAGTCCGAAGAGCAAGACGATGGCTCCGACAACCCCGCCCGCTATGGCTGCGACAGGGGCCTTCTTCTGTGCGATTGAGCCCGAAGAGATGTGGGGTGTGACGGTGGATGACGACGATGCTTCGGAGCCACTGGCGCTCGATAGCCCGGTAGTACTGCTGGGGAGGGCCCCCGAAGTTCCGCTTGAAACCACTTCGTCGTCGTTCGAGCTGTAAATGTCATCAGCCCAATGGAGGCACAACTGAAAGCAGCGGGAGCGTACGTGTAGACAGCGTAGTCGAAGATGACGGGGCCGGGTACTCCCATCCGAAATGTGTGTGAACCATTTGGGACAGAACTATTTGAGTACGCGGGTATGTTGTACTGGGCCGGAGAGTTGTTTGGAATGTTGTTCCTGGTGCCAACCAAGACGCCATCCAGAAAGAACTCTAGAGCCGCCGTGGGCTCTGGCGTCAAGGTCGAGATCGGCTCAAAAGCTAGAAATATATAGACGGCGGTTCCTATGTGTGCAGTTGCAGCGGTCGTGTCTACACAATATTTGCGACTGACGCACCGGTGAAATTGAACTCCATTGCCGTATCGCCCCCGAAAGGTATTGGCGGAGGGAGAAATACAGAAAACGTCCCATCCTTCAGCTTGCTGCCATCCAAGGACCATTGATCCAGACTGGTAGTGCTGTTGCACCCCCCGCACGCCATCCCGTCGAGTCCCCCGGGTAAATAGCTGACCAGCGCACTTGCATCGTCGATGGTATGGTTTGTCTGCCCAGCAGCTGCAACAAGCACAGGAACGATGAGAAGCCAAAGGGACATGGTCGACGCGGATGGGTGTGGGGGGAAGAGCAGGCAAGCAAGATGCAGTGTGGGTCCGATGTTCGAAAACGGTAAAGCCGTGTGTTTGGCAGTGCGTCTATATCAATGATGGTTACAGAAACCCCGTCCAACGATCTGTCAACTTCAAGGTCATGGGCCATGGGAACAGCATCAGGTCAACGTTCGTAGTACTGGCTCGCCGAGGCCTGCACCATACATACATACCATCAAGGATGGTCGACGTGGCTTGTGGGAGTCCTTTGCCTTTGAGGAAGACCGGGGTCAAAGAGTTTCATTGAATAGATACAGTGGCGCTTGATCACACCAATAACAAATCCAAAATTCTGTCTCTTCACTACGTGCCAGCCCCCTTTAATTCGGCGACGCAAAAGCAGCTGTCGCGTGTACCTCAGGCTCAAGCGAAGGTGGGCAACTGCTCGGGCCGTTGCTGAGGAGCGTATTCTAAGAATATTTCAAATGTCAGCTAGGAAGCAAATAGACATGCGAAAGAGACGAACAACGGAATATACACATGCGTCGGCTTCATTCGGGTACGTGCACGTAGTAGTATTACCGGCGGTTTGAGCAGCGGTGAGCACCGGCGCCTTCGCGTTATTCATGAAGGGGCAGTGCTGGGGAGCCGAGGCGCTCCCAATCGACACAGGGCAGCCAGGTTTGATACCGTCAGGAGCCCCGGTCGCCTTGTCTATGATGTCAATATCGAGTAGAGTGCTTCGAAGCAGAGTTGGGACGTGCGATAAAATAGGTGCAAGCCAAGTCTTTGTAATGGCATTGACGCTGCGGAGTCGTGCTGTTCGGAGAGTTGGAATTCGGTGTGATGGCGGTCAATGGCGCATTGGTCAGGTTTATGACCGGACAGAAACCACTATCGCGAGCAACGGGTGGGGAGTTTGCGATTGCAGTCGCAACAGCGAATGTGAGGATAAGGAAGGCGTTGAGCATATCTGGGCCTGATTGGAATGGAAGGCGAATGGGTATGGAACGGGGTGGAGCGATGTCAGAATGTGAGAATAGCGCTTGCTTTTATACCTCTCCCGACACTGCTAAAAGGCTCTGTACGTGGCAAAACGCCGACGTAAGGCGCGACCGATGAAGCCAAATTGGCCGGGATTCCCTACAACACAGGGCCATTAGGCTGGGCAAGACTGCCCATTCGCCGTGTGGCCAAACCGGCTGTGCGACGCGTAGTGGTTTAAGGCTATGGGATTACAGATATGGTCTTCGTAAGCTCGCGGGGAACTGAGACGGATGCGCGCGAAGGACACATGACGATTCTACATACCTGCTTTGCGACGCCGGCTTTTTGTTCAACAACAGCAGCTCAGGCGGCTTCAAGGATCTGCAGCGAGGAGAAGCTCCTGGCGTTGTGCAGATCGGATATATGACTGTAGAAGCGAAGCCACTCGATAGGTGCGAAATGAGATGAGAAATAGTACGGCAATGCGCACCTGCTGAATCCAAAGCTGCCAGTCCCCCGAACCAAGCTTTCCACCATTGCGCTACAGTATCAAAATGCATTCGGCCCCCGGATTGATTGGACACCTTCCTTGAGGCTTGTAATCACCAAGTAATCACTCAATAATTTCTACTGGCGAGGAGACGACTTTTGTGTCGCCCTGGTCCGCTGGAAAGCGTAGAGAGGGGATAGGAGTACAATGGTGGACCATTGGAGTATGGTATATTGTACCAAAGACTCGGGAAACGACGGACCCAGGAGTGGTCGAGAGCGTAGCGGAGACGGCGCGTGTTTGCATCAGCCATTTGACAAATAACTTGTGCCTTTTTCGACCTTTTGAGCTTGCAACAAGTTCACAAGGCCAAAAGTGAAAAACACCCCCTCTCAAATCACATTTCATGCCCAGATCAATGCCTGAAAAAAATATTTTTTTTTCGAAAATTTGACCTTGTTGAGATTTAGACATAGCTTTGTGAACTTGTGGTTTGTGCATCGTCTGCGTCGGCTCAGCACCAGAATGGCGGCGCTATGAACAATGAAGATGCTAGGTAAATAATCGCTAGTAGGTGTGATAATAACTGGGATGTGTAACTGAGCAAGCAATAGAGAATGAGAGGGGGGAACAATTTGCAGGGTGGGTGGGAGGCCAAGAAAGCCAGGATCCAGAGAGCCGAAGGGAGCCGAGGGTCGCCAGATCCCCAGAGACGATGTCGTGGTCAAGAGCAAGGAGAGACTCCTTGATCGCCGATCTCCGTGATGCGCAAACCCTGTTCGTCGGGAGAACTCGTTCCTCGATCACCCGAGAACGTCAATTTGTGCATCGTCTGCGTCGGCTCAGCACCAGAATGGCGGCCGTGAGGCCCGGAATCCCAATGTATTGATTGGAGGCGGGCGGAAGGCCATGACCTTCCCGGCGCAATGTGGGGCATGGTCAGGATACCCAAAGCGTAGGAGGAGACGACGCATCCTGACCAGGATCCCCAGAGAGAGTAGGAGGCGACCAGACCCAGAGTGCATAGAGACATTGAGATGGTGCTGGCCATGGCAGATGTAGCGGATGTAAATGTAGCGAATGTAAAACGTAGGATGTGTAAGGTATATGAATGAACACGGCTTGAGGATGATGATCAATGAGGCGCAGAAACGATGAGGAATGTAAGTGGTGACACAGAAAATGGTAGATGAAGACATGTGATGGATGGGTTGAAATGCATGGTGTGTACGGAGGCAGACAGAATGATTTGGTTGCGGGATGGGAATGCTCGGCGCGCATGGAGGCGGGCCGATGCAGGATGCGTGATGAAAGATGCAGGTTGCTCGGTGTGACACCACCAGATGATGCGGGTTGCGGGATAAAGAATGTGGGTTGCTGGGCGCGTATAAAGACCCGCCGGATAATGCGGGTTGCTCGGCGTGTATGGAGCGCCGGATGATGGAGTTGCGGGATGAAAAATGCGGGTTGCTCGGCGCGTATAAAGACGCGCCGGATAATGCGGGTTGCTCGGCGTGTATGGAGGCACGCGGGATGATTGAATTGCGGATTGCGGGTTGCTCGGCGCGTATAAAGACGCGCCGGATAATGCGGGTTGCTCGGTGTGCATGGAGGCACACCGGATAATGCGGGACAAAAGGTTGCGGGAGGAAGATACGTGAGGAAATATGTGGGATGAAAGATTGATTGAATTGCGGATTGCGGGTTGCTCGGCGCGTATAAAGACGCGCCGGATAATGCGGGTTGCTCGGTGTGCATGGAGGCACACCGGATAATGCGGGTTGCGGGACAAAAGGTTGCGGGAGGAAGATACATGAGGAAATATGTGGGATGAAAGATTGATTGAATTGCGGATTGCAGGTTGCTCGGCGCGTATAAAGACGCGCCGGATAATGCGGGTTGCTCGGTGTGCATGGAGGCACACCGGATAATGCGGGTTGCGGGACAAAAGGTTGCGGGAGGAAGATACGTGAGGAAATATGTGGGATGAAAGATTGTGTCATAAAAGATGCAGGACAGAAACATGATGAAAACATGAGGGAAAAGGAATACAGCATGGTACTGTATGGCTTGTATATCGGGTGCGGAGGCTGAATGCGAAGCCGAGTAACCGATATGCTGCATACGAAAGTGTCGGTCTCTCATCGGTTTCTTGAATCCACCCGGGGGCAAAACATACGCCGTTTTGCCCCGAGGACTGGGCGGACGCCTTCGAGCCACAGCTAGCCATCAATAAAGGGGAAGATAGGAGTCGCGCTGCAAAGCACCCAGGAAAGATAGACGACAACAGAGACCAAGGTAGGAGAAAGCCCAAAAAGACCACCAAGAAAGCCAGGATCCAGAGAGCCGAAGGGAGCCGAGGGTCGCCAGATCCCCAGAGACGATGTCGTGGTCAAGAGCAAGGAGAGACTCCTTGATCGCCGATCTCCGTGATGCGCAAACCCTGTTCGTCGGGAGAACTCGTTCCTCGATCACCCGAGAACGTCAACTTGTCGACCTTTTTCGACCTTTTTCGGCCTTTTTCGGCCTTGTACAAGGTCACAAGCTAATTGTCAAAAGTCTGACACTGTGAAAAGCCAATGCACTTTATATTAGTGCCCGGCCACCCCCGAAGATTAGTGCCCAAAGCACTGGAATATAGTGCCGAAGCACTGGATAATAGTGCCAAAATGCACTAGATATTAGTGCAAGTGCTCGTTTTTTCACTTTTACCAAGTGCTTTCGGCCATAAATTAGTGCGTCAAAGCACTAATTTATAGCGCTTCTTGGCACTATTTTACAGTGCTTCCACCACTGTTTTACAGTGTTTCTGGGCACTAATCTTTGGTTGACCAGATTTGGTTCAAACGGGTAATATTCACCACGAGCGCTACAGGAACCGTTTACTGCACTACCGAATGACCCTCTTATCTATTTGATGCGCGTGCCTGTGAACATGAAAGCGGACGGTCAGTTGCTGAGGTTGCGCTTCGAATGAAAATGCCACTCACCGACTCGGACAAGCTGCTGTTCGATTCGGGTCCAAGTGTTGGCCTTCGTTTGCGCCAGATCGCTCGACCTAAAAGTACATAAATGTCAGCCCCAGGTAATAAGACGAAAACTGGGGCAGGCAGGGCTGCGAGCACGAGCACGAGCACTAGATGCACTCCCCGTCAGTATCGGGTGAGAATTTCGGACCACGACACAGAACTGACTTTTACTGGCGAAACGGGAAGGCCTGCATACGCGAATGCAGCGGGGTTGATTCAACTCGCACGGCTGTTGAGTCCGGCGCAGAAACGAAATTCTAATGACACGAATAATACACCAGACCCGGATCAAAAGCTAGCGTCAGACTGAGTGTTGATTCAGAGAGGAAACATACCCACTGCCTCGTAGCGCGGATAAGGGCTCGGGAGAGTGACAGGAAGAAATGCGAACGGCACGGTTATGAGAACTCGCAGTGCTTGATTCGCTACGTGCCCGAACCTTGCATGTTAGTCCAATAAATATATCGTTGATATTGACAAATTCTGGCAACGTACCAAGTTCACAGGGAATCGGGATACACAGAATGATCGGTGCAGCGGGGATCCAAGGAATCTGGGAATAAAACGAATTAGATCATCTGGAGCTCAAGCACTGAACACAGTTCGTCGAAGGAATCTTGGATTTGGAAAATGGAGCGTCGCGAAGACCAGAAGGCGGTACAAAAAATAGTTAACAAGGCGGGAAGAAATTGAAAGTGAGACGCGAACCAAAAGAGTAACAAAAGAACAGAATAAACACGAAGCGTACCTGTACAGCTGAGGTCGTCAATTTGCTCCCAGTCTAGCTGGTGTCACATCGGGGAATGCGACGGATGGTGCAATCAACGAGACTTAAGAGGTAAGTATAATACGTGCACGAGGGTAGATTTGAAGTACTTACAAGCGGGTTGGACGTACAGGAACAGAAGCCATTATATTGTATAGCGCACGGGGAGAACTGGATAGAGTGCAGTTCAATGCCAAAATAAGGGGGATAAAGACGAACCGGCACTGAACTTGCTCACGAGAAAGAAGACCAGCCACGGGTCATTTGTACTGATGCACACCTACCAGCGATCCGTCAAAAAGAGAACAGGTCAAGGAGGCAGGAAAATCGGAGACGCTCCTTGAAAAGAAAATGAACCCCGAGCTGTAAGAAGTCTACGTACAGATCCGATGGGCGGTGCATGGTGGAATAAAGAAAGAGGAAAACAAGTGGCAGAGGTGGGACGGACACACCAGATGCTGGTTGACGCCCGGGAAATGGATTGATACGCGGCGGCGAGAAGAAAAGTTGGAAGATGCACCCAATTCAGTTGAAAAATAAGCAAAAAGGGTGGGAAAGAAGACATGAACAGGAAGCAACTTGCGTTTCATTGAACGGAAGATTTGCGAGTCGAGTATTTTGACGCGTAGACCTATTGAGAAGAGCATGAAGGATAAAACATACGGGAAAAGAACAGAGGAGATAGGTTAGACGGGACTCGATAAATCAAATGGATGAGGACGAATTCTCACATAGGGAAAAAGAGTATAGGATAGTTGGAACACCGTAGTGACGTGGATTCAGGGCTTCGGCAGTCGGATGATGAATAGGGAACTTTGCCCCCTCGAAGGTGTTGCTGGAACATGCATCCGATGAGAAAGAATACGGTAAAAGGGACCGCTCCGAGGAGCTCAGCCAGATTCACCACGGCAGTGCGCATGGGACGTGCGGTAGGTAGTCTGGATGGCTGACGGCGTGCCGAAAGTGGTGGGAGGGCTTGTATGGGGTGGCAAAGGTGTAGAGACGCACCACAAATACAACGGCGGAGCTCGGTCATGCGACTGCAATTAATGAAACGGCATGCTAGCCGCCGATGGGGAGGCCTTGTGGGTGGTATTCAGAAAGATCCCTATAACGGAGGTAAAGAGCATCAGTACCGTGAATAGCACGAGGTGCAGACCCATTCACGCGACCCGACTCCCGCCGTCCCAAGTGCTGATCCGAATCGGGGCGGGAAGCGCGAGAAGGGCCTACAGTGGCAAGGATAGATGACACACCACGGTTCTGGAGCATTTTGGGGCCCATTGAGCTACGGGGGAATCTCCAGCAGGTCCTTCTTGGCCAAAATCGTCAAAATCGCGTATTTCGGTGTTTTTGCACGCGCTAGGACGCAGAACGGCCCCAAAAGCGGTGGAAGGTATGTTGAGAAGTTGCCGGTATGGGTCCGGATACGCTGCTGGGGAGAAAACGCGCAGGACATCGGTAGGGAGCGCCAGACGATGGTGGTAAGAGCAAGGACGCGAAGTGTCACACGTGACTGTGACGCCCAAGCAAGTGCAAACAGCGCTCGAATTCATTCGAATTGCTCGAAAGTCACCTCAAACACACCTGAAGATGTGTTAAATACAAGATGAACCAGTTTAGGTTACGTGACCGCTCCCAAATAGATGCGGACACTGCCGTTCCCGAAACAGCATGTAATATTATCAAAACAACCTCTTTCGCAGAGTCGCAAACTCGCGCGTGGGCACATTTTCTCCAATGAAACAATTGTTCCATGTTTCTGGGGGTGTTGGCTAGTTGCAAAAGGACAAGGGTACAACGGGAAGCTTTATTGGGGCTACAGGATGGATGGATGGATACAGTATGCGACGCGAGAGTTCATTCGGAATCTATGGTTTAGCCTTAGCGCGGCTCCTCGTGCGGCGGGGTGAGGTCTCGCCATCCTTCTCGGTTTCTTTTACTACCTTCGACATCTTGGACTTGTTCTGTGAGCAGTAGTCGTCAGGTTGAAAGAGAATGGCATTGAGGGGTTGCTCACCTTTCGTTCGTCATTCTTCTCCTTTGCTTTCTGCTTTCGTGTCTCATTCGAACGCTGGGAAACTTCTAGCGGGGCTTGCGTTCAACAGGAATCACTCACGCCTGGGAAATCCTCCAATGTTAGTTCAATTTCGGGGGCAAAGGTTTTGATGGTTGCAGGTTTCTGTCGACAAATATGAATCAGTTGAGAATATGAACATGGTCGCGTTCAACCTTAAAATCCATTCTTCTGAGGTTCTTTGGGAGGGGAGAGTCGAAATCGGCACGGTGCAGAGAGTGAGTGGGAGACAATCCGCTCGGAGAGGGCGACTTGGAAAAATTAGTTAGTCGCGGAGACAGTCGGTCGGATGGAGGTTCTGCATGCACGTCCCGTGCAGCCTGGTGATTCAATTCGTCCAGCTCGAGAAGGTGCGGGTCCTTTGGGTTCCAGTGGAACATCGCACCAAAGTCACAGCTTGCGTCCTTAATATCAACAGCCTCTTCATATTCTACTTCCATGTCCAGGGCGATGAGGCGGGTAACAACGTGAGGGATGAGGACAAACTCGAAGAATTGTTCAAAGGAAATCACGTCGAGGGGGCGCAGGCCAGCCCTTGGTGAATCGAAATCTTCGGGAAGAGCGCGAATGAGATAATCAATGGTTTTCGAAAGGCGTATCCTGAGATCCGAGATGCGGTGCGCGAGCATGCGTCCGAGCGTCGAAATGATCAGGAGCTTGCCTTTCGGGCCCAAACTGTGTACAAGATTGAGTGGGAGTGCGGTGCTCAACAACGGGAATACATACTATCCGCAGCGTGCAATGATCCTGGCGTGACGAAAGCCTTCGGCGCCTTTGTCCATTCCAAATGCATGAATCTTGCCGTCGATACTGCTGAGGAATGCCAGCCAGACAATGTGATTTCGCAGGATCTCTGGGTCGCAGACGAGGTCGATCACTTCTGCCTCTTGTTCCAAAATTTGGGTAACCAGCTCAGGAAGATCAAGAGAGCGTGGCCAGCCTTCTTGTCGTCCGCGTAGCGCAAGGCGCTCCGTTCGCAAGTCCCAACTTATCGAATCGCAGATCTGGGTTTCGATTTCTTGTAGTTTTTGCGCCGGGTCGCCTTTGGCCAGGAGTTTCCGGCGCGTCTCCAACAATTCTTTGAGTTCAGAACTTGGCTCTCCTCTTGGCAAGGGATCGGTGCAGCCAGAGATAGGACAACCAGACAAGATTGAAACTGCCTTCTGGCTCAATGTTAGATTGAAGCCAAACACGGGGCGCAGGGAATATTTATCACTCACCGATTTCAAGTGTTCTGTTGCTGGCGGTGAGGGCATCGGATTCGCAATTTTGGCCTCGGCGTTCGTCGAAATAAGACACAGCCTCTAGGATAAAAGAAAGCGGCTCACCTTTTTCTTCGGTGGTTCCTGTGCGCTTCGCACCTGGACCATTGCTTCAGGTTAGAGTTGCGATTGTAAAGAGATGACTCGCCTTTTTCTTTGGTGGTTGTTTGTCCTTCTGAACGTCCTGTGGTTGCGTTTTGGGATTGGGCTGCTGGGTCTGAAGGGAAACCGATGAGAGACAGAGAATTTACCGACTGAAACTTTACCTTTTTTGGGGACTCCATTTCATCGGCTTCCGTGTCCGTGTCCGTCGCTCTCTTCTTCGGTGGCTGCTTCGCATTCCGCGGTTGTGTTTTGGGCTTGGGTTTCTTGGTCTGAAGGGAAACCGGTTGGCGGTGAGAGACAGAGAATTAATCAACTGAAACATTATTTTTTTTTGGCGACTCGATTTTATCGTCTTCCGTGTCCGTGTCTGTCGCCCGCTTGGTCTGGAGTTCCTGAGTCAATCAAACGAGGTGGGAGAAGGACAAGAGTACCTTGGAAATCCTATTTCGCGAAGCCTGCAATTTTTTTTGAGTGTGAATGCTTTGAGACAAGTGTAAGTAGCTCACCTTCTTCTTCTTGCTCAAGTCTCTTTCCTCCTCGTCACCGCCGTCCGACTCATATTCATCGTCACTGTCGGGCCCAGCTATCCCATCACTCGAAGCCTCGGACTCAGACGAGCTGTTTGCCCGTTTCTGTGTCTTCTTTACTGACTTTTTCTTCCCGGAACTGAGAGGTGCTTCGTCGGCAGAGAAATCCGTGTCGTCTGCTTCCGCAAGGGCCTCGGCGGCGCGGTCATCTTTCAACGCGCGGACCGAGTTTTGGAGGATTTTTTGCATTAGATCGCGTGCCGGCCACCCGCCCTGAAAGCGTCGAAGATATTTGCATTGTTTCATTATCTGTGATGGAATATCAGGCATGCACCAGTGCGTCGTCTTATTCGTAGCAACGCACAAGTCTGATGACCTTGTCCACCCTCGTTGAGTCCTGTTTCCGAAGTGTCTTGTGGCCATTGAGGTATTTTGAGCAGTATGAGCGAATAATGCGCTGGAATGCAATATTTCAGTGCGCATATATCGACCTGAGAGAGAGAAGCCGCACCGAAAGCCGTAGATACCTCTCCTTGTCGTCTTTCAGGCCCATTGCCCGCTGGATGTTGTAGCCTTTGCTGCGGCCGGCCTGTCCCACAGGACGCTCTATCAGCTTGCGGCGCTGCCGGTCCCGCTCTGTCGATGCCTTCAGCTTCGCTACGAATTTGTCAAAACCCTCGCTTGGCGATGCGAAATGAAATGACCGACCGTTCTGCTTTTTGCTTTCATTCAACTCTCTTTGTAGCTTCAGGACTTGCTCCGCAAGCGAAACCTTGGGTTTGGCTGGCATTGGGAAGACACAGGGATAATGGGATGACGGAAGAAGGAGAAGCGTGAGCGTGTTAGTTGGTTGTGTTTGTATTTTGATCTGATCCGCATCGCCACTGCTCAAAGTTCAAACCTGCTCCGAGCAGCGGGGCTGGTAAATGAATGGAAGAGATTACTCAGGCCGTACTGATATCATGAAAATGGATTGATCTATCTCACAGAATCTTCTGCCATGGCCACTGTCAAGAGCCGAAACCCTAGTCGTACAGCGGTATGTTGACTGGTTCTCTCCCTTCTACCTTCGCGTCTCAACCTGAACCTTGCCGCCTTATTTACAAGGACAGACACTCCACGAAGAAGGTCTAACGCGTGGCAAGCATTGTTCCACTTGCCAACATCAGGTGGAGTTGTCCATTTGCTGGCGCAATTCCAACCTGTGGCTCCTCCAGGCTGGGCCTCGAGCAACGTATTGTCTGACATCGTTTTTAGCTGCTTCTCTGAACACCATATCTGCGCTAGATTGTGTTGAATCATAGTACATTTCACAATCCTCAACAGCTGTGGTATGTACCCAGAGATGAATATTATTGTAGATTTCGCAGTGGATGGGGGGTGCTTACCAATATTCTGAAACTGCGTCACAAATCCTCTAAAATTGCAGTGACTGCAAGGATTTTCTTTCTAAGTGTGGGCATGAAATCTGAATTTGCTGCCAACGGTCCGTACCTAAATCCCTTAATGGCACGCAGCTCGAGGGGTACTTTGCGAGAACTCAGGAATGATCCTGGTGTATGGGCACGTATATAGAGCCAGTTTGAATGTGTGTCTACCAGCGGCAGGCCCACACACAACGAGTGCCAAACTCGAGAGCACCGTCATGCACTTTGATGGGAATGATGGCTTCGGTTTCATCCGGATCGGTCACAGGCAAGTTTCGCCGTATCCATATTGGTTATTTCACAGGTACGCCACTCAACATGCCATGGCCATGGTATATTACAGTCAATCGCTGTCGCTCTCCTCATCGTCGCCCTCCTTCTCAAACGGAACAAACTCTGGCCGTACCATACCTCCGGTCCGATCAACCAAATACCACTTGCCCCGCGTTTCCAATCTTCCCACCACCGCCACCACGCTCTGCAAGTCAAGAACGAGAGGGGCCAGCGCTTTCCGGTGAGATACAATGTCGACTGCAGCATCCTTTCCGCCGGTGCTGTATGGTGTGATCACGGCGAGTAGACGTACATGTCCAGTCAGTTTGCCCCAGAATTTTCGGTTTGAGGGAAGCTTGCAAACAAGGATCTGGTCCAGCTGTCCATAGCGTATCGCGGATACCCATTTTCCAGAATTGACGGGATCTGGAACTTCACACTCGTACTATGGTGTGAAACAGTCAAAACGTTTCACGGGATGAATGGTTGACAGCCAACTCACCCGAATGAAGGTCATATCCCGACCCTCTTCGCTGAACTTCTGCCCAATCCAAGCACAGCAAATGTGATCGCCGTCAACAATACGCACCTTACCCCACCGAGGCATAGTCTCGGGAAGTTGAGGTACAATGTCGCGGACAAGTTTTCCGAGGACGGCACTGAAGTAACTCGCAATTTTGCGTCGGAGAGCTTGATCGGGGGAGTATTCTTTGGAGCACGGTGCACGAAGAACCGCCTGGGGATCTAAAGAGGTTCAATAACAGCCCGAGTTAGGTGCAATCATCCGTTGAAAGCTAAACACTTACAGCCCTCATATTTAGCCTCCATCAGAGAAATTCCGTCCTTCCGAGTTTGCGGGGATGAGGCCTCCTCGGCGAGGTCGTAGCGAGCCTCGAGCTGCTCAAGGTATGCTCGATGGAGCGTAATGTTGTTCAGGTTGGACCATGGAGACTTCTTCGAACGCAGTGCACGTTTCAAGAAGCCGCAATACCTTTCCATCCAGAACGTCCATGTCGTCCAGCCTGGGCCACAGAACAGAATGTCGTCGGGGACATGGAAAAGCCCATGTATGACCAAAACACAGGCCGCCAGTCGCTCTTCCTGGTACTGATAATAAAACCTGGAAAGGGGTCAATTCCATTTCTTGTGAGCGCAAACAAAGGCTTACTCCTCGTAAGTTTTCACCCAAGTCACGATATTCTCTCGCAGGCGCTCAATTTGAACGTGAGTAAGCGTGAAGGCGACACAGGTCTTGATGATATCGGACAAGTCGCAGAGGTGATCGTGGTACTTGGGATCACTGAATCGACCCTTGAGCAGAATGGGCGCAAGATAGGTGAACCAGAAACACCACGACTCTGCAGTGAACTTCCCGGGGCCGCCGGCCATGGATCGAACAAACTGCGCAGGAATATGCTTCACTGCCTCTGCGGTTTCTTTCCAGATTTCTTCCCATACCTCCGGCGCAATCTCGTAGTCTTCGGAGCCAACATCCATACCTTTGAAATTGCCGCTCCAAAAATTGACGAGAATCCGCACAATGTTCTCAAAGAACAAGTGCATAATGTCCCAGGGAAAGGAGCGCGCAAAATCGAGACAGCCGACGCGACGCAGCGCCGGGAGCCCCTTGATCCCCTCGTTGAATTTGAGGTCTTCTTTCTCCTGGATCAAGCTGAGATCCTCCAACCTGTCCACGACGTCGAAGAAATCGGAGTGCTTTCGCAATGGGAGATTTTCGGGATTCCAAGCTCGTCGCGGCATTCCGGGTGTGTCGGGATGAGTGAGGGGGATATAATAAATGGTAGGGCCCGAAAGATTTCGAACTCCCTTCATCTTGCACGATCGACATGGACAGAATCCGTTGTGCCCTTTGATGTTGAGCATTTTCTCAATGGCGATTATATCGCCCATCCCAAAGATGGTGTACGCGTGCAAGTCGAACATAGACTCTGCCACGCAATCGAATGTTGGGACGCCCTTCGCTAGCTTCGCACATTCGTCATCATACGGAAAGAGGAAGCTGTAGACGTCTTTCGGCGGATGCGGACCGGGAATCACGACATATTCTTCGGCAGGTGAGTGCGGATTTCAGGACGGAAATTATAGTTTTCGAGGAGGATGGGGGTCGCAGATGGTCCTTTCCGTCGGCGATCAAAGAGGAGGTATGAGTCGAGACAAATCCCGAGGGCGATATCATGTTTGCCCGAAAAGTAGTGGTGTGGTAAGGTTTTACCATCGACGGTGACCTTGGTCTTGCAGAGTGTGCGATAATGAGCCCCGTCAAAGACGTCGGAGACTTCGCCGGGGCGGTGGACATAATTATGGCGGTACGAGAGGCTGTGGATAGTTTTCGGATTATTGAAAAACCCCTGGAGACGAGGAATAACAGGCAGATAGCAGAACAAGCGACGAGGCTTGTTACTGGCGGTGAAGCGTGGTTGCTGACAAGACTTGAATGGGCAGTGCGAGAGGTCAGCATACGAACCTGTGTATGCAACACAGGAATTGGGGCAGCAGTGATACCATACAGGCTCCACGCGGGTGAGGATTGCAACACGGTGAATTATCACCCAATGGGAGCTAATGTCCATCTTGTGCCTGAAAGCGTGTCGCATGTGAGCGAACGCCATCCGCGACATGTTAGACAACAGGACCAAGATGAAGGCACGAATATTATCGCGGTCCTTCTCGGTCAAAATGTCGTTTCCTTGAGTCGTGTCAATGCCTGCGTTCTCAGGTTTGAAATGGGACATACTGATCTCCCACAATCGACGCTCGTCCTCTGGAAACAACATCAATTCAAGGTCCTTCTGCATTTCTTCTAGGGACGTCGGGACTTCCGCGTCGGTGACCTCGTCGTACAGCAGCAAGTCATCATCTTGATCCAGTGGAAGATCCGAGTCGCCCGAGTCAGACGCAGGGGAGGAGGACGTGTCACTTATGCCCGGGTCGGACATGTCGACATCGGAGGGCAAATTACAGCCCAAATCTGTCTCGTCGACGTCCATCTCAGACTCAGAGCTCACAGAGGAGGAGCCAGAACGGGGAGACGATGGTTGGTCGAGGTTTGGAGAAGAAGATCCGGAGCGCATTTCAACGTCTGAACTAGCAACAGATTCGGAGGGCTCCTGTTCCGCTGGATCCTCACGTTTATAGTGTTTCCGCCGAGTGCTCCTAGCGAGACGTTTGCCGCAGGTCGGTTTGCAATGGCAAATCTTCTTTTTGGAGGGTTTCCCCATTGGAAGCTGCACTGAATTGGCTGATAGGCGACCAGTAAGTAGTAATACTCATTTTATAGCCCATTTATACCAACATCGGCAGCAGAAAAGCTTTTGAAAAGGCAGGTTCCGAAGCCGATTGTAGGCTTTTGTGATTTACTGTACAGTTTCGATCAATTCGAACGGCCTGTGACCTGTGACCCGCACATTCGAACTTCAGATTTCGAAAATGCGCTCCGGGAGCCGTGACACGAAGAAAAATTCGAAAATCCATGATAAGACGGCAGCGAGGTATCCCCCGAATTGCGGAGAAGCTCTCCCACAACGCACAGTTGATCTAGAGCGGTTAAGAACTGAAGGGAGTAAATCGCCGGATGCGACCTAAGTTTGATCCCTTTTGCCATGCCACATGATGCCAGCTTGATCCGAGCATTCGGCACTGTACCTTTTGCTGCTGTGCCGAACATATCCGCGCGCCGGATCCCCGAAACACCCGAAAATTACAAAGTTCCGCAATAGAGCTTATTGGCAACTGCTAAAAAAACGATTTTACAATCGAAATAAAGAGGCCCTTGAGCAATTGATGGAAAAAATGTGAGCCCCGTTTAGGGAAACAACCCCACCCGCGATGACAGCATCGCCGGTGCATCACCGTTTGTTCGTCCGGTGGAGCGATCACGTGCATAACAACAACACGTCGTCCTCCACCATGTTGCGCGCATTCAACAGGCTTCTAGCCTTTGTAGTCGCGCCTCTACTTGCCCCGGACGACAATCTATTCGACCTTCATCAGCACATAAACAACAACTCCCACCACATGCAGTGTGGAGCCGCCAGAGGGTTCGGGCGTCGAGGTCGACAGCGAGCAAGAAAGTTGAAGAAAGAGTGTCGACGTGGCTGACCGGAACAATCGTTCTCGTTGAGGCACCGGTGCCGTTGATGGACTCAAAAGAGACACCGAAGTTATGCTTGATTAAGACGTTGGGTAATACAATCCGACTCGGTACATTTCTCAAGCGGCTCCACAAAAAATTGATGCACAAAAAAACGGGTGTCTTAATCGAAAAAAAACCCGTTGCCAATAAGCTCTAATGTTAAACCTGTCAAGCTTCAGCAGACACGTTTTAAATGAGTGTCGCGGTGCATAGCACCGCGCGCGCGAAAAATTGAATTTTGGACGCATTTTCCTTCATATCTGTGACATGTTTGGAACATTCGAAAATCCCCCCGGTGACCCGTGACAGGCTCGAAAATATTCGAAAATTTAGGTGCCTGTGACCCGTGACATACGAATTGATCGAAACTGTACAGTAGACGCTACTAGGATGGGCCGGCTGTGGGGCAAGAAAAAGATTGGGGAGTACAAGGGTCACAGTTCCGGACGTTCCAGTGGGCCAGGAAGCTCAGAGAGGCAGTGGAACGCGGTGGCGGCAAAGATTCAAGATGAAAGTCGAAGCGAAGAAGTACCGACCAAATAAAGCAATACTCTCGGTGATCGCCGTTGGCACCGCCACATTTGGGGCTAAGGAACGGTACAAGATGGGAAAAAGACGAAAAATATCTAGAACACTAGTACCCAGTGTTTTGGTGGGTAGTGCTTTGCTTGCACTAATTTAAAGTGCTCAGAAAAGCACTACCTCCCAAAGCGCTATAAATTAGTGCTAAAATCCGGAAATTAGTGCCTAGGCACTGATATCTAGTGATTTCCCTATTTACAGTGCTGATGTGGCTGCGTCGACCAGACCAAACATCAAACCTCCTTCTCCCGATCTTCCATGTCGTTTTCTCATATCCTTCTCCCTCGATCCTGATCCGCAAACCTTTCCTTGTCAACTATTCCATCTATTATATTGCCACACGACGCGGGGCGGCTCTCAAGCACAATCGGTGACTTAGACTGTGTCACCTTTAAATTGGTGTCACCGGCCGCTCATGTGGCAACATCGGCGAACGTCCAGTATGGTACCCAAGTCCCGGAGTCGTCGTAGGAGGATGCCTGCGTCGACACATCAGGCTGAGACCCTATATCGCTCCAGCAGCGTCACGCAGTGGTGAACGTATTCACCGAACGGCATTTATACGATCTGGTCAGTTGCGCTTGCCGAATTATTCAAACAACTTGCTGATTGGAGAATCACAGCGTCAAATTCGACGCTATCGGCTCTCCATGTGCGGAGGCGTTCCAAAAAAACCCACGCTGACCAATCCTGATATCGATCGCCGTGCCCAAATGGCCATCTAATTTCCCGAGCCTAGTCCTTCATCATTCCTTTCCACCCGAAGCTCACCGTCCTCAGAGTAACAGTTGGGCTTCCGGATCTTCATGCTGACGGTCCTCCGATTAAAATGCCCTGGGTGTACTTGGCTGCGAAGCGTGATAATGGTAGCATCGACAGTCATGCCTCAATGAATTTCGTCCTCGTAATCAGGGCTTGGCCGCTGGCCACCCACTTTTTCCAGTCCTCAACGGGCATTGCTATGCTTGTATGTCGACCCCAGCGGATGAATCCCGTCTTCTCTCACCATGGCAAAATCTCCCTATAGCGTCCGTACACGCAGCTGCCAAAACCACCCACCATCAACTTGTGTGACTTCGAGCCGTCAAGGATGGATCGTATTTCCCTGCATCGAAGATATCACACTCATGGCCAAGGGTATCATCCAAGTATCATTATTGCCATACCACAATCCCATAGATTCACCCTCAGTCTGCGACATACGTCGGCGGCAGCTCATCGACCACTTCCTCCTCTTCCCTGCCCGTCGTCAGCCGTAGCCCGCTATCGGTATGGACGAGCGTCTCGGTGACCGTCCTACCCGGGCCCTGCTCCTGCAGAGCCCGCGTCTGCTCCCTCTTCATTGTGGAAAGCGACCGACCAAGGGAAGCAGTATCGGAACCCGTGGAACTGCTTCCCTCCACGCGCTGCTCCAGCCGTCGAATTTGCTGCTGGAGAGCGTGGAACCGCCCCGCCGCTGTCGCGTCCTGCACCGCTGGGCGTGTGGTGACTGGCAAGAACGAGCCGGCGGCGGACCCTTCCTCAATCGATAAAGTGTTTCGCCATCTGTCATTCTTGCGCTGCGCCCGCCGCATGAAGAAGAAGGCGACAACAGCTCCGAAGATTAGCGCGACAGCTCCGACCACTCCCCCCGCTATCGCGGCGACAGGGGCCGTGTTCTGCGCACTTGAGCTGGAAGATATATGTGGTGCTGCGGTGGGTAATGATACGCTGCTGGGCTGGGACGCCGAACTGGAACTTGAAACAAGCTCGTCGTCATTTGAGCTGTGAATGACATCAACACAGAGCTGAAACCAACGGGGAGTTGCTCATACGTGTAGACTGCGTAGTCGAAGATAACGGGCCCGGGAACAGTCATTCGAAAAGTGTGAAAACCATCGGCAATGGAGCGGTTCGCGTATGCAGAGATGTTGTATTCGGCTTCGGGGAGGTCTCCGAAACTGTTCCTGGTTCCGACGAGAACGCCATCGACAAAGAACATGATAGGCGACGAGGGCACTTCCACACCGCTCGGTGCCGGCGCAACGGCTAGGAATATGTAGACGGCTGTTCCTGTGCCTTGTTTAGCTGTCTGTGCAGTACTTCTGCCACCCGGTAACGCACCGGTGAAGTTGAACTCCATTCCTGTATCCTCGTCGAAAGCCAACCCGGTTGCGAAGGAGGAAAAGGTTCCGTTCTCGAGCTTGCTACCATCCAACACAGCGTCATGTAGTTCCTCAGCACTGCTGCAGCCACCGCACCCCATCCTACTGATCCCGAAAGGCACATAGTCTACAAGCCCACTTGCATCGTCGATGGTATGATTAGTCTGCCCAGCAGAGGCAACAAGGATAACGACTGGAGCAAGGAAAAGCCACAAAGGGGGGAACATGGAGTGGCTGGATGAGGGGGAAAGCCAGAGACGATTGATTCCGCTGTCAGTTGGCTGTCAGAGTCTCCGTCCAATGACCCAAAATAGTAAAGCCGTTCGAAGTGACAAATTGATGGCCACGTGGAACGCGAGGACACGCCGTCCACCCATGTGCCAACCTCTGCCAATGTGACCAGCCGATCGCCTCGTTCATACTTGCAGGCTCCGATGAGTCAAACTGAGAGCATCCACAGAATTTCGATGGGGAAGCGGGAGAAATCAAAATTCAACCGGGTCACTATTGACTAAAGTAAGACTTGGTAAGTAGCGCAAAATATGACTATGGATTGCTCAGGGAAATAGAATTTCAACGTGTCTGATTCACCAAACGACCGCAGCCGTCACGTTCACCCCAGGCTCGAGAGACGCCGGGCAAGGGCCTGGACCACCGATATAATTGGGCTGTTGAGTCTGCACACCCGAGTGTTCAGCAATCTGGCATCGCAAGGAAAGGAAGACACAGACGATGTCATACACACAATCCGGGTTTTGGTTTCGATAGAAGCAAGAGATCGTGTCCCCCGCCCTCTGAAAATCAATCAGAGGTGCCTTGGCATGATTCATGACGGGGACCCGTCCGGTGCTGACGCGCTCCCAACTGAGGTGGGGCAGCCAGACGGGCCGTCGAAAAAATGACCAGTAGCCTCGAGAGTATGAACCGTCAGACTTTGAGTGGCTTAAACGAGAATGTGACACACGAGAACGTATGTGCAATCGTCTTCTTCGTAGTGGCATTGCCCTTGCGAAAGATTGTCGCTCGGATGGTTCGAATTCGGTGTAATAGCTGTCAGCTGCACATTGTTCTTGTTTATGACTGGGCAGAAGCGGCTATCGCTCAAAATTGGGGACGGGGCTGCGAGAACGGTTGCAGTGGCGGTAGCGAAGATCAGGATGAAATTGAACATGTCTGGGTGTGGCGGAGACACGGAATGCTAGGGGGCGGCGATGATGGAGTGATGGCGGAATGGGTTCTCACTTTTATAGCTCCCCCAGCACTGCCCAATAAATCTGTCCACCGCAGATCCCCGAGGTAAAGCACGGCCAATGAAGCCGGGATGCCCTGCAATACAAGGCATCGACACGACAAAAATTGATTGCCCATCAATTCAGCTCTACGCCGATGGTGTGGCCAAACCGGCTGTGGGGCGTTGCTGTGAAGTTGCTCCCGGATGCCCGGGTGGATCAAGACATGCTTCAATCCGCGGGCAAGGAACAGTGTACCTTGCGGAGGTTCCAACAAGCAAGGTACGAGCTTCTTGCGAGCTCGTCCGAGCTTGAAAATAAAGTTCCCAAAATTTTTTGAAAAGTGCGCGTACAAGCTACGTACTACTGTAGTATTTCGACAATTTATTCACGTGACGGGTGACAAGCCCTCGTGAAATGAATGAATTTGGGTCGGTGACGGTGACGGGGAGGTTTTGAGGCCCAATAGGGCCTAAAAACGTCAAAATTTTTCGCTCCGGCATTTGCCGGACGTCCACTTATAGTGGTTTGTTGTGATTGCCGAGGAATGAAGACTTTAGCCAGTGAACTTTGGTGGTGACGGGTGACATGCTGTGAATAAGTGGTCGAAATAGTACAGTATTTCGACCGAGTGTTCAGGTGACGTGTGATGCTTTATTTGTGAATCAGACTGAGTGCCACCTACTAGGATTGATGGACCTCGACACCGCGGCTGGGTAGGAGACTGAGATATCGGGCCAATTTTTTTCGGGTCGGATATTTGCAATATTTCGACATCTTTCCACATCTCTATTTCAGGCAGGATCAAGTGTCAAAATGAGCTCATTGATATGTCTAATAACACGGCGAAATTTGGAGCCCTGATATCCGTGAAAATACGCGCGAAAATGGGTCGTTTAACCACTGTCTGATTATTCAACAGATGATGGACCCCCTTTTTGCGCTTAATTTTCCGCCACATTGGGCCGCCTTTCAATGAGGTTTTTATCTAGGTACACAAATAGGTAATTTTTTCGTACCACGATATTTGGAATAAAAAAGAACTTCAGGCGGCCTTTTATGCGCGATCCTGCGGTGTGTGGGATGAACCTCGGCTTGGGTGCTAACTTGAACAGTTTGTGATCAGGAGACACTATATAGAAAGATTCGCAGCAGGATATAATCGTATCATTGCTGACTACGAACTTCGCAAATGTCAATACAGGTCGTTGGAATTCAGCGGAGACCCGCACCAAGTAGTACTATGTGCAGTCGTAGAAAAACACATCGTCGAGAAGCTGCCAGTGCGCTTCTTCCTGAGCAGCCAAAGGCTCGCAAGCGACACGGGTCATGCCGAGGTAGGACCGTACACCGGGAGGCTAGTGAATATCATCTTATAGCCCGCGGCAAATACTAGTAACGGACGCACAAAGAGATATGTGCAAGTATGGGCGCATTGACACTGCGGACCAGTCGCATTTGCGTATATGCATTGCTGGAACACGTCCGCTGTCAAGGAAGGTTCGTGTTCAAAATTGAGCCCGATGGCGCTCGTAGCGATGGCCGCGACGATGAACAGGCGGCTGAACATGTTGTTGGAACAGGAAGGGGAACGAAAGGGAGCATCTCTCCTCCGTTAAGTCTCTCGGCGACCCGATGCCCCTACAGCACAGCCGGGAAATCTGTGGCAAGCCGTGAGTTTGAAACACGGGCAACATCAACGGACAATCTTCCTCCTCGGTACAATGTTCTGCGACCATGCTTGCGACGCCCTGGTTATGTGGAAGATTCGGAAGACTGGAGCCGACCGTTCATAAAGAGGCAGCATGAGGATCAAGACCCACCAGGGATAATAGCAGAAGACAGAGTGTTCCTCCGTGGACAGAAACGGCGATCATTGACGGAGGGCGTTTGTAGTTGCATTCCCAAGTCCGGGGATCACCGAACGCCATTTATTGTTTACTACTTTACTATTTTACTATTGTTCTCTCCACCCTTCCACAGAGAGTCTGGGGAACACGCCATATTATCGACGAAAAATCGTGTACTGGTAATATTATCGCAACCATGACTCGACTATAATGATACACAAGTTTACAGTATTGATACAACTGCGCAAGCCTACCCTCGGCCGACAGCTTCATGACACGGTGCTGCTGGATGGGGGAACGATGATGGTGCTGGACAGCAGTGTGCCAGTGGATGTGGACAACACACTGATACTGGAACTGGATGGCGCTGTACTCGTGGACGATGTTACGGTGGTACTGATGCTGGAAGTGGGAATGCCAGTGGACGACGCCGCGCTGCTGGTCTCAGATCGCGCAGTGCTGCTAGTACTAGGGGGTGGCAGCAGAGGTGCGAGGATGTTGGGGCAACTGTCCGACGGGCCGCCTCTCAAAATATCCTGTATTGAGATTTTCATGACCGGATTTCAAAGACGGAAGAGGAAGAAATACGCACATTCTCATACACACAGTCAGAAGGTGGCTTGGGATAATTACACGAGGTCGTATTTCCGGCCACTTGGTGGTCGCTCAGCGGGGCCCCAACATTGTTGACGAATGGGCAGCGATCGAGGACTGTAGTACTCCGAACCGCAAATGGGCAACCAGTTGGTCCTTGTGGCCCCTGGTCGATAAGAGTGCCTGTCTGCGAAACAATGTTAGCAGTGAGCCGGGGATTAAGAGGCTGCAACACACGAGTTGTTGATATGAGCACGGTCTCGCGTCGTCTCCATAGAAGCATAGGCCGGTTGTGGAGTTCCCAAAATTCTGGGCTAATCGCGTGTTGTCTCTGTTTGTTGCCGGACATGGAGCGACGGAGGGGTCGTCACGTCGAAGGGGAACTGCTATGACATGCGCAGCGATAACTGCGAAGATAAGAAGTTGGTTGAACATGTTGAAGAGAAAAAAGGCGAAAGTGAGAAAAGTGAAGATGGGATTCATCGGGAGAGACTCCTTGCTTTTATACGTCTCACCCCATTGCGGTGCATCCATAGCCGGGAATACGGAGACGGTGAGAGCTCCAAGCCCTGCTTTTATTCCGACCTCGCCGCAGCTTGCAATGCAAACAATGCGGGGGTCAGCGGTGACAGAGGGCGCAAGCACCGCGGCAAAATCGTATGGGCATCGGTAGGTGGAAACACTGGGAATGAGGCTAAGTGGGACGCCGGAATGTAAGCCATACCCCACTATTCCCTTCCAGTGCAATCAACTGTACACCGCCCAGCGGATAGGGGTAAGGCTAGGTAGCGGCAGACGGCTCAAACACGGGGGCGAGGCGAAGTCGATAACATTCGTGCCGAAGCGGTGGCCTCAAGGTTAACCGGCCACCCCGGAATACAAAGACAGAGCAATGTATTACTGGCCCCGAGATCCGTGCACAGGTGAATGCAGTTATCCTCCGCGGCTCATCGCCATATCGGATGTTCGCGAATAGCTGGCGATTTGCCACATCCAAGTTAGCGGTTATTTTCGTCGCATAATGTGGGGGCGCCGCACCATATGCAATGAGCGTGTGGATTGAAGGCTTCCGTGACATGCACAGAAAGGAGAACTAAGGGAAGGGCGGAAAAGCAGAGAAAACGACATGGAAGTTCGGACGAAAGGAAGTTTGATGTTTGGTTCAGTGGCGGCAGCCAAGCACATGTCTTCTCTCCCGCACCCACGTTGCACCGACGACCATTTCTGGGTTCGTCCAAGGTTCGTCGCTTCCCGGATCCTTGGTGCACCGATTGATGTCAGACCTGCACCCTACTTGCTCCCTTCCTCACGGCCAGGGACCAGGGTGGCAGCCCTCTGAGTCTGAGTCACCTCCTCGCTGTGGACGCCCGGGCCCCGGCACGGCGTACTGCGAGTCTGCGACCGCGTACAAAGGCATCTACTAAGGATAAGTTACTTCACACAAGTCGAGGTGGTGACGGACATATATGAGACCGCATTATTGGTTTTGACCAGGTGCGCTTCTGCTGCAAACCAGTTGCTACTAAAATCAATTTATGACTTGGTACCCCTTCTCCCCCACCCATCGACCTCTAGCGACCATCATTCGCTATTTCTCCCCCAACCGGCCCAAACTCCCGAGCGCCATTTCGTCACCCGACGATTGTATGCAGACGTCACGTGACCCGCATCATCGCTCGCGCCGAATGTCTGACTGTCTGCTCAGACTGCTCAGTGCTGTACTCTCTTCTGAGGTGGGGGTTCATTGATTCAATTCACGATTATCGCCCAACGCTCACCTCCTTCCTTGTTAAACTTCAAGTGTTACTTACATCATTTCCCGCCGCCGTCACAGAGCCAATCTCAAGCGAACAAAGATTGCGTCGTGCTCATCCGGGACACACATATGATGCCCATCGCTGTGCCCCATGATACAAACTGCGGAATGTCCCCGCGCCCAGCATTCTTTATGTCGCGAGAAATGGAATGGCCAAGATTCTACTCGATAATCTATTCAACATCCAATTTATCTAGCAGTTGGGGTAGCGGCACTAGTGCTGAGAGACTCGGGACAATTGGCAACGCCGTCAAACAATATGCCCTGTATATTGTGGTGCTATTCAGTAGAGGATCCTAACCAGCAAGGGAGACGGACATTCGCGTAATCGCAGCTGCGAAGTTCTTGTGTCGGTCCGAACGCGCAGGTAATGACCCCTCCATTCGGTGTAACGCGGCTCAGCTGCAACCCGCCAGTGTTCGTAGATGGGCAACCGCGGTCCCCTGTCGACGTGAACGGGCAAGTTGCTGGCCCATGGCCGGTAAAAGTACCGTTCTTGAAAGAAATCGTCGGTGGGGATGCTGCATATGAGATTATGTATGACGAACGGGGAGAAAGTAGAAACACGCTCCCTGAGAGTCGCCGTAGCTGCATTCTATCACATTGCCAAAGTTCGCGGTTTCGGCTATTGTCTTCACGTTGCCAACCAACGCCCGGCCACTCCTGTCTGTCGGTGTACAAGGAACTTCGTCATCAGCACGTCGAAAAGGCGTTGCGAAGACGCGCGCGATGGCTGCCAGGATTAGGAGTCGGCTGAACATTGTCTGAAAAGGGGTGGGATATACGCAAGCCTAGGAAGCCGAAGGAGAGAATAATGGCGTGCTATGTCAGGTTTTATACTTCCTCCTTGGCAGGGCACACACAGCCAGGACGGAGTGCGGAGACGGCGCGGAATAGAAAGACATTCGGTTTCATCCATGACGGAGGCTAAAAAGCCTTGCGATGAAGGTAAGTTGAAACACAGCGAAAACACAGCGATGAGGCCGAGGAAAACAATTCCATACGACATGCCTGCAGAGCGGGGCGGCGGGCATCAGCTTTGCCCAAGTTTTGCCACACAGAGGGTTATTTTTACTCGCATTCGCTGTGTTATCATGCGGCTGCCTCAACGATGCCTGAACATCGGCCGCCGAATGAATGGACAGCCCAGAGCTCCCTCATTTAAGCAACATTTAAGGCAAATGCAAAAACGAGTAGGATTTGTGCCCGAAGAGGACCAATCACTCGATATTTTGAGGCTTTTACCAGAGATCCCGGCCGATTCGAACAAACCAACGCTGCGAGCCGGTCGGCCATCAGGTGATCGGAACGATCCGAACCCCGGGCATCTCCGTTTTTCTTCAACAGAGTGCAAGAGCAACTTCGGTTCCCTGTGTCTAAGGACTTTCCAGTCCTAGCTACTGCTCGGCTCCATAGGATGTCATAATTCAGCCCACGGGCTGAGAAATGGAGCTATACGGCAGCACCGGCTTGCAGCGGATCGCCCAACGGGATGGGAATGAACAGTTGCATTGGTTTTCTAACGGTTGGGCTAAGTATTCGCCCGGCACAACAACATTCAATTTCAGCAAATGAATTAAGCGCGCATAGAAACATTGACACTCTTCTGGTTCTCTTGCACACTCGACGGGCGGTAATATTAATGTTTCCTAGAGTTGTTTGAGCGGAATATCGCGTTTACACCTTCGAGTCTCGGTATTGTTTAAGTTTCCATTATGTATAGCTGCATCAGCCTGAGTTCGACCTCATATCAGGGTCGTGCGGGCTTATACATAATTGAAATATTAAGGGCAGATAATATTAATGAACATAACCAGTGGGATGCAAGTGAACGACTCTAAGACGTTCACGTATCGAGAAGAGAGGTCAGCTTCGGCAAGCAATTGTCATTAGACTCGTCGGGAATCAATATCTTCTACGAGTTCCGCAATTAGCAAGAGACCATCATGAATATAGGACCAGTAAATCTACCTCTTCAAAGGTATACGAGCAATTCTCGATGAGATGCGGATCGAGTGTCGCGTACGCGCAGATAACCCTTCCGTCGTCAACCAAGCCAGTACCCGATTCACGAAGTGCGTTGTTGATGCCGTTGATGAAGGGGCAGCGTTGCGGCGTCGGTGCAGTGTTCAAAATCGCAAGGGGGCAGTCGACCGGGTTAGTGGAGTCTTGCGGCACTCCTGTGTTCTGACAAGCGCCAAAAAAAAAAAAAAAATCAGGCACGCGTAGTAGACGGAGTTGGAAACGAACAATGTTGTAGTTGCACGGCGCCTCGGACCCATACACGCATGGGGGAGTCGGGTCAAACGGGGTGGAAAAATTGAGCTGTACGGCGGCTTGGTTTACATGTGGACAAGTGAGGCCACCGCGTCGAAGGGGGGTGGTGAGAACGGTCGCGGCCATGGAAGTGAAGATAAGAAGTCGGCTGAGCATCGTTGGAAAGGGTGAGATGTTTGTAAGAAAGGTTGAATGGCAGGAAGGAAATATGGAGTGAGAGGAATCCCCGCTTTTATACATCTCTTCTGGGGCGGTGTCTCATAGCAGAGACGGGGTATGGAGCGGGATGGGAGAAACCTGCTTTCACTGCGACCATTCCGCACAGGCCGCATGGTTTGGGGCAAAACACAATGCCGAGGGAGCGGAGGCTGGTACCGCGGTGCTCAAGCACAGGGTGTGGGGCGTTGATCTAGGGTGCGTAGAGCCGGAAGCTCGACCGGGAGCCCCCGGGATATGGTGGCAACCATAAAACGCCTCGGTCTAGACAGTGTGCACTGGGAGTAAATCCCACTCAACGTACGTTAGAGACGGAGCATCCCGAAACTATGCTGGACGGACCACGGACTTTTGCCACATTACTAGCGGTTATTTGTGAATCTGTACTTACATTCTCCGTTGTCCGAGGGTTCCTGCGCCGCTCTCCGGGGAATCCGTGTGCGCCGAATGAAGCATCGTGATCCCAAAAAATTGGATCCGACCAAATGGGAAAACGACATGGGAGGCGGTAGGTAGGAGGTTTGATGATGTGTTCACGCAAGACGCCGAGCTATGATAAATGTTATCGGTGTGATAGAAATTATGCGGAGTCTGGCTACGGGAGCCCGGAGAAGCATCCAACTTGGAAGTCGTCCCTTCTACCCGCGAGCTGGGACATGGTGGCTGCTGCGCACGTCGTGTGGCAACGAACACATTATTATGCCCACCGCTTCCAGGCCCAAAACGGTGTCGCCAAACAGAAAAATGAGCGACGGGAACTCGCGCGGGAAAACGACATGGAAGTTCGGAGGAAGGAGCTTCGATGTTTGGCTCGCTCGCCGCAGCCAAATACTCGCCTTCTCTTCCGCAATCTCGACGATTTCCTGGATTCGTGGTTCCCGTTCCCTCTGGGCTCCGACGACGCTTTGGAGACGACCTTCTGGGACCCATTCGTGAACCTGACAGAGAAACCTGGTGCAATAATGACGGAAACGATGGATGAAGGCTAGACTAGCGGTGTGTGAGTGTCGATAGACGCTTGAAGCATTCCTCCTCATTGTGTCTCCACTGACAAGCTTCAAACAGGACCTTTGGGCTACTTGCCACAGGCCCACAGCTGGCTTTCGGCTTTCCGTCTGGCCCTAGAATTTTCAAAGCGCGACACCAGCCTTGAAAACCACTTTTCATCCTCCCGCATCGGCGCAATTAATTATCAGCACGTCCTCCAACGAGAGCGCGATTGGACCGGCGGTGGGCGAAAGTGTGTCATGTGGGGGTCCTTACGAGCTGGCAGGTGCGCATCGGTCTGACTGGCGGAAATACACCGAGTCCAATCCTTACTCTGCGTCCTTGCTGCTTAGCAGAGGCTCTGTAGCCCTCCTGGAGGCCCTTCGCAGTGCTTATCGTCTCTCCGTCATGACCCATGGCCACAGCCCCACAATCCCTGCGCGTAGCCCACGCAGTCACGTGACTACCTCACTCAATCGCTCCCCTCGAATTGCTCCCTCGCAGTCGCGCCTTCGACCTTAGTGACCGTCACCGTCCGGTACCTAACAGCAGTGCGCTGCTCCCCCGTCTTTATACAAGCGCTGGACCTCGATGCTGTCGGATACGACTTCCTTTCTGCCGCCATGCCAATTTCCGAAAGCGACGTACTAAACCTCGTCGGGGGCCCCACAATGCTGCTCAACATCGGGCTGGATACATTTGGGAGGTCCGCGTCCGTCGTTGCCACAGCTCCCGGCGCTTATCGACATGCCACGTCACCGCTGCCCTCGACTTCCATGCCTACTGTAAAGCATTGGTGACTAACGATCTCATCCACCGTCTCTCCGGACGTCAGCGCCGCTCTACCTTTTTTCTCAATCGTTCCCCGTGGGATCGCACCGGACGCCCACGCACAGTGCCTCCACGTCTCGATAACTCGATCTGCGAATTCCTACGGTCGCATCTCCACCACAACGCGCTACGTCCCCCCGGATGCCATTTAAACGTATACGCGCCTATCTAGATCCACTCGTACCCTTGCCCGCCCCTTCTCGACGGCGCGCGCGCTTTGTCGCGTGCCACGTCACACCCCGCCCTGCGCGGTGCAAATCGCATGCGCAGTCTTTCGCGCTTCATTCAGAGCCTCTTCCCTTCCCTCCATTTCGCCATGTGCGTTGCCCCTGGCGCTCTCAACTGGCCACTGGCCATCGTTCCTACCAGGCAGTACGCGCTGTCGCTGACAATGCATTCTATCGACCCCGCGCATACGTTCCCGACGCAGCGCATCTCGTGCCCAAAGCCTACCGGATCGCTTCCTGTGTGCTTTGCGCGGCGCCCCTCGTCCTTCGCTCGCCCTCGGTGGCGTCGTCATCGGAGTTCTGATGGTACATATCCTGCACGCCGTCCCCGAAACCTCGGGCCATGGCGACGCGGCGCACGGTGCCTGTCATGCCGCTGCGACGTTGCGTGCTTCCGGCGTCGATGTCGTCGTGACCCGTTCTCGTGCGCGCTCTCTGCTCCCATCGCCAGGGTGCTCTCCGCGCTCCTGAGGGCAGTAGCGCCTGCCGCCGCACCTGTCGCGGCTCGCGGGAAATTGGCCCGCTCCGTCGCACTCCACCTCTCACCTCCGCGCATCTCGGCGCCTTCTTCCTCTGTCTGTCGCAATTTACCCGGCTGTAGACGGGGAGGGGGTACTGTCTCCGTCTCAGCGATGCGATTCGGATGTCGGCAGCGCGCCTACACTGCGCCCACGGACCCAGGTGTCTGCGCCTGTAGTCTCCGTGTCTGCGGCAAGCAGAGTGTTGGGCAGGAGGGCTGCCTACGCGTGTGGTCCCTTCTTGGCGGGGCGGGCGCACGCATCGTGGGGGTTATCAAGATCCTTGGAGCGCATTGGATGGATACGATGCAGGGCGCCTAGATGGTGGGTATTCGTTGTCCCGTACACGCTCTCCCGCCTTTCTTTCTCTTCGAACCTCCTTGCACGCAAGCTGATGCCTACCTAGTAGATCTCCCAGGTCCCGATACCGCACGACCGACGCGCTCGGTGTTCAACGACACGGGGCCGCGTTGCCTTGAGGTGCGCCATCACAGCAGGAGCGGAGTGTGGAGAAGCCCTGCTTTTACTCCGAGCTCCCCGTGCAAGCGAGGCCCTGGGCGCGGGACGGACACACCGCAAAGGCAGCGCACGCTGGAAGGGCTAGGTAGCACCGGAGGGTTCAAATACGGAGTGAGGCCAAGTTGACCGATATTTAGTCCAATATTCCGCATAAACCGGCGCAGCACTGGCCGAATTCGAAGCTTGGCCGGGGCTCCCGGGAACGGAGACATAAAACCTCGCCCGCGGCTGCCCGAAAGCGCAGACGCCCGAGCAAAGCGGCACGCGCCGGGCAGCCAAAACACGTTCCGGCGCGAATGCAGTATTATAATTGAGACGGGGCACCCCAATTTGCCACAATAACAATACAATAGCGTTTATTGTCGTGACCTGCCCCCCGAGACTAGGACGGTGGACTCGGACCGTGGACCGCCTGTGGAGCCCAGCGCGCCGGTGTGAGTTCTATGTATGCCTGAGTGTCAGGAAATTAATCGGGAAGGAAGAATTGAGCGAGGAAGGCAAGAGGAAGAGGAATTTCAGCGGGCCGACTTGGGAGTTCTGATCGCGCTTGCCAGCGGTTATGCTTGCTTTGTGCATCAGACTTTCTACAGAAAACTTGATCGCACTTGATTTCACTTGATCCGCCTTGGAATCGGCCGATAAAGCCCTCAAGTGACAAGTGATCAAGCTAGGTACGATTTTCCACAAGTGAAAAAAAAACTTTTGCGTACGGCGAGGGCACCCCATTTCATTCATTATGAGGACCTAATTTTTTTCGAAATTTTGAGGTCCAAGTGGAAAAGTCTATTCAAGTCCAATCAAGTGACAAGTTTTTTGCAAACACTGATGTGCTTGCTTCGATCGCCGCAGCCAAATAAACACGCGCCTTCCTCCTACGATCTCCTACGCTCTCGATGATTTCTGGGTTCCTCTGTTTTCCTATTCCCTAGTACAAAATTCAATGCACCACTAGTCTCTTCCATCCGCTCAGCCTCAGCCTGAGGCTGAGCGGCCCTCAGCCTCTCGCGACGCCCCTCCTCGGAAACGGCTGTCGGTGCCTGCGCTCTGCCACCTTGCAGTCCACGGCGATGCGCTCCAAGCGGCTCCATACCCGTGGCTGAGTATGTCAGGAGTCGTGGGCGAGCTCCAAAATGCCATTGACAGTACTAGCTAGTGCCTTGCGAGGCTGTCGCACGGCATATTTCTCGGAACATTGCCCGGCTTAGCCTTATTCTCTAGCGTTCATCCTCCGCTCCTTTTGCGATGTACCTTGCCCCAGCGCCGCCGGGAAGGCGGGGAAGCGGGGCTGGAAGCGGGAGTGAATCCGTACTGTCTCCGTAATCCGTCGCTGCGGTGAGGCACCGCCCCGCCGCTAGAGGAGACGTACATATAAATAGTGTTGTGCGGGTCGGGTCGGGCCTGAAAGCCCGGGCTTGGGTCGGGTCGGGGTAGGGTCGGGCCTGGAAAATATCCCCGACCCGACCCTAGGCCCCAGGTAGGGTCGGGTCGGGTCGGGCTTGGGCCTGAGCCCGGGCTTGGGTGCATTTTTTAAGACTTCATATAGTGAGTTTTTTTCGGACACGAAGACATCGCATCAACATCGCATAACCTCTCCTACCTCGTGGACCCTCTTTCCTTTGCTCAAATTCGCTGTTGAAACCAAAATTCAAGCCACATCAAAGTATCAGTGATTTTCAGTCGACTATCTGGCCTCGAATATCCTGTTGCAACAAATGCTAAGTGAATACCACAGTAACATCCCCATTTAACGTCCAGAAATCACTGCTGAAACATTTTTTTCTTGCCCAAAGCCGTGTGGTTGGGGTCGATCAAACCGACCCGGGCTCAAGCCCGGGTCGCGGGCCTTGAAAAATCCCAGGCCCGACCCTAGGCCCGACTCAAACTAGGGTCGGGTCGGGCCTGGGTCGGGTCGGGTCGGGGCGGGCTTGGGTCGGGCTTGGGCCTGAGCCCTGGCCCGGGACATCACTACATATAAAGTCAAGGGCTCCTCTCACACCACTCCATTATTTCTTCTTTCTAACCTGTTTCTACAACCTTTCTAACCATGTTTACCCAACCTCTTGTCTTCGCGATTCTTGCTACAAGCGTTCTCGCCACTCCTGTTCGACGCATCGACATTCACTGTCCAATCCTGAACAAAGCCAGCAAGCCGTTCAATTCCTCCGAGCCTGCTACACCGATCAATGGGAGTGACACAACCGGCTTCTGTGTCTACGGAGGCGAGGCTCCTTGCAACTATGAACTCGTTCGTGGCCATTCCCTGTACTTTTGATATGCCCCACGCTCAACCTATTTGCTAGAACCACGGACTTCCGACCAACACCAGCGATCCCAAGGATTGCCCCTTTGCTATTTCGAATTCAAACACCTTACCGGCGCTGGCGGGCTGCCCCTTCGTGAACAGCGTCAATGCGCCGCTCCTACAGGGATTCCGGTCCAACATTGGTACGACGGTGTGCACGTATGCGACCGAGAATATCGAGTTCAATGCTCTATGCACGTATGGCACCAGCAATGTACGTCCCTCCCGTTTTCTTTCGTGCAATACTGGATAGATCAATCATAGACTACGTTCATTCCTGCGTTTTCGGGAGGCAACTGCTCACATACCCTCCCGCCCGTCTTCAAATCGTGAGGAGATCAATGCAGAATTCTGGAGTCAAATCCGGTTGCCATCTGCACCTTCAACCTATCCCTTGATATCTAGTATCTTACATATGTAGATTGCGACTTTACGAGCCTCGAATTCGATGATGATACGCCAAATTTTGGCTGCGGAAGCAGTTGCACATAACACAAAATTCCACCCAAAGCATGTACACCAGGACGAACACTAGTCTTTCTTGAGACTTTGGCGCGCAGCATGAAAGATTACAAGTCATGAACTTTGAGTTTCGTCGATCCAGTATTGTTTCTTCTCAAAAGACAGTCCCAATAAAGTAGTGAATCACACTACACAGTAACACGGACGGGGACAAAAAACATGAAAGGAATTCATTAGCTCGACGCTGAGTGGAGCTATATTACATCGGCTTCGATTGCGGCGCCATTGCGTGAATAGATATAGCGACTGTGTTGAATAATGTCCACAGGCTCTGGGCAGTCGAGGAGGTCGTTGAGACTGTGATGGCCTCCTTGGTCCGCTAAAGACTGAACGAGTGCGAGTACGAGTTACGAGACATCCGACAAAATTGCCGGCGCTACCGAGCTGCAGAGGTGGGTGGGGCTCTGAACGTGCCTGTGGATTCGGAGAGGATCCAGAACGCCATGGGCCCAAGACCCGATAGCGCGCGCGCAAACTCTCAAAGCAACGCATGCGGACAGGCGTCCAGTGCGAAGCCACTGAGAGCCATTTTAGGCACGGGTAGAGCATGGCCAGTGCTCAGGTAGGAGACAGGACGATGGGGCAAGACGTCAAGGTACCGATGTGGAGGTGGAAGTCGGTGGGAGCGATGACGTGGCATGGTGAGATGGTACACAAACGCTCATCGAGGTGTGGAAACGCCGGGCGCGAGCGTTCCAACCTTATATGCGTAGGCTGGCGAGGGAATGGTCGCATCGTGCTGCCCCAGACTGAGAATAGTGCCTCGCGGTCGGAAATTGACATGGCGGAAGAAAAAGAAGCGGTAGTCACCATGAGCTTGGGGGAGGCGGCGACAGTAGCGGGGGATGGCGATGAGCTGGATGGTGCTGATGGTTAAGAACGAAAATGCGACTGCGAAGGAGGGATTGGAAGGGAGCGGGAAGAGCGTCTCATCACGTGACAGCTTGGCCCAAGCGCGGGGCAGCGCGGGGCTCGGAGGCGCAACAACGGCGGGGAAAGAGAAGGTTGCGGTGCGGAGACGAGCTGTAGCAGAGAAGCGATAGCCATGTAAATCGTAGCTTGCCACCATGAATATGGGCCTGCTAAGGATTGGAATCAGCGTATTTCTCGCAGTCATGCAGGTGCGCACCTGCCGAGTGCTGAGCTCAGGGTACAAACAATCGTCTCCACGGGGGCAAGCTCCGTCGGGCTAACGGTTCATCTGTGTGCGCTGGAGTCTCGTGGGCCGATGTCCGGTCCCCGGCGCAATAATTCACGTGGTGGCTGGTGGGCTGGACCGCGGCTCAGCGCTGGAAACCAGATGGGTAGCCAGTTGTGAACTGACGTTTATCAGCAAACACCGAGGGAGGAACACTTGACTTCGAGCGTTTAGTACGCACTCAACAATTCGTCATGTAGCGCCTTCATCGTCCTCCATTGGTCCTCCATCTTTTGCAAATTGTTGCAACAGCCTCAGGCTCCCAGTGTAGCTGTTCGAAAAGTTGGGGCCATCCTGGTACAGGCAAAAGGTTATCAAGGAGCCCGTGAATCCAGGGTTCCAACGACGGTAGAATTGTGGTAGAGAGGCTGGAGCAAGGCGCATATTTGGCTACGGCTGGCGGACCAGACAGTGGCAAACACTGAGCCTCCTTCTCCGAACTTTCATGTCGTTTTCCCCGAGTTTTCCCATTGAAGTCCTCCCCGCTAAACTGTTCCTCCCGACCAAATCTTTGGCATGCAACCTGTGTATAAAATGCGTAGCGCTGCGCGGCTTGCAGTGTACACTTGCACTGTACATGGATCCAGAAATAACCTCTAGTGTGGCGAATCGGCGGTGCTCCGTCTCATAAACACCTACAACGGAGCATGTTTGAAATCTGCGGTGCATACATTCTCGAACGCAGCAACGTACGGCCGCTTCTGCGTTCTCGGGCAGCCCTCGCTCCTTTTGCGGTGTGTTCGGCGCAGACCGCACGGAAAGGTGCGGGCGTCGTTCTCACTGGATTCATACTCCGTCTTAGCCACGGTACACCGCCGCCAGAGTCGAAAGTTATAAAAACTGGGCTTTATCTCAGTGCGCTTACTTCTTCCTTCACACAACCTTCAACCCAGTTTTTCTTTCAAACATCCCGACCTTTACAATGATGCTCGCCCAGCTTATGCTCTTCGTGGCTATTGCCACCGGAAGCGCTCTCGCCACCCCCCTCCGCCGCGACAGCTTGAACTTCACCTGCCCAGCATTTGACCTGACCAGCGTGCCGTTTCACGCCGTGTCGACGGATTCCAACACCAACATCGCACATTGCACCTATGGACCTACGGACGAACAGGCTACTGATTGCCTCTATACTGTTCAAGCTGTATGTCCCCACCGTCGCCGCAGACGACCCGATCTTGACTCACACACTTTCCTTTGGCAGGGCGACGGCGCGCTCTCCGGCGGCCCCCCCGCCACCTGCCCCATCGCGATCTTCGACGCCTCAGCGCCGAACGGCTGCGCCGCTGTTAACACCGTCAATGCCCCCGTGCTCCAGGGATTGACCACTGGTGGCACCCCGCCTGATGATCCTTCGCAGCGCTCGACGCTGTGCAAGTATGCGACGGCTGTTGCTGGCGTGAACGTTACTTGCACATATAACTCTGACGTTGTGCGTTTACCATGCTCAGCTTCCGATTCGCAGCTGCTGCCGCTAATTCTGATTTTTTTTTTCAGGGGACCTTGCTCGACGGGTCTGAGAAGAACTGTCCGAAGGCCCTTCCCGGCGCGTCCGTTGCATCCAGCACATGAAGACGCGCGCTTGAGACGTCGGTGATCCAGTATACTAGTCGTACCTGTTGAAGTTTGTTGATTAGAGCAAACCCGAGGCATCGCCGAGGTGATTACTAATCCCGACGTTGATGCGCCGACTCCCGAACAAGCTGGAATATTCTATTCCTTATATGAACATTTTCTTATTCATCATTGTAGTTAGTACAAGAACTTGCTAGAAGTTCTGCATAGTATATAAACTAGACAGTTTGTCGTAGTACAACATTGAATTTTCACTTCAGTCACTGCACCATTTTCATCAGGTTATGGGCCCCGCCCGCCTGAACTGAACTCACTCACTCGTATCCCTGTTCTACCACTACACTCATCTACCCCTCTCACCACTACACTTTCCTCATGATGACGGACAGCTTGCGCGTAGGCGACGGCCCGATGGCGTACATCCAGACGGCTACGACCGCTGTAGATGCGTGGACGAAGCTCGCGCGTGTTTATCAGCCCAAAGGGGCAATCTCCATCATACGGCTCCGTCGGCAACTCTTTCGCACTGCTTGTGTGGAGGGGGAGGACGTCGAGCAGCACATTCAGAATCTTACGCAGATCAGAAGCACCCTCGAAGGGTACGGCAGCACAATCGACGAAACGGAGTTCGCAGTCACTCTTCTCACATCATTACCAGACTCCTGGGACAATTGGGTCGGAGGCATTGACCTCGCGGCTATCAAGGACTCAGACGCTATCATCGCTCGCATTCTGCAGCAGGCAGGACGCCCCCACGCTAAGCCGGACGCTGATGAGACTAGTACGGCGTTGCCCGCGCGAAGCGGCTCGGGAAATACACGGGATCATTCCCACGGTTGTTGGAACTGCGGTCGGCCCGGCCATCGCGAGAGCGAATGCCGAGACAAGCAGAATGGCATCACCTATACGGATCAGCAGAAACAGGATAACTACGCCCGCGCCATGCGTAACTGGAAACGCAGCGGCGGCCAGGGATCATCATCATCAGACGCGGCAAATCTGGCTCGAGAGCACTCGCCGGATATCGCATTCTTCGCATCAGGGCAGCACGAGAAGCTCACCCGACAATCTTGGTTACTGGACAGCGGAGCCAGTGTTCACATCACCAACGACAAATCTATCTTCCGCACCTACACAAGGTAGGCGGCATATCCCATGTGATGTTCCATCTTTATGCGGACGGATTTGGCCCCAAAACAGGCCCAATGTCCCATCACTATGCGGACGAAAGCGATCCAAAAAGACTCTCATGTCCGATCCCTATTGAGAACGGACATGCGACTTGCGTCGTTATGTCCGATCCATACACGGACGGTTCCTTGAAAAAATCAGGCTTTGCCCCAGTGTTCACCCTCAAAATCACAAACCACAGAGAGAAAAACTGAATGTACCCCCTTGGTACCCCCATCACCCGGAATCCTCTTGGAATCAGCCCCAAAATGCCCCTTCTCGTGCGCCAATGTCTGATCCAATATGCGGACGGTTCGAGCCAAAAATTGAGGTACCCGATCCTTATGCGGACGATTTTGGGCCAGAAAACAAAAGACGAAAGCGGCAGAATCCGGGCTTTTTGGATCGGACATCACACGACATATGCCGCCTACCTCCTACACACCGCTCGAAAACCACGCCGTCGTAGGAATTGATACAGTATCAGCAGCAGGGGAAGGATCAGTAAAACTGCAATTCAGAGTTGGATCCAAGCTCACCACGGTGACGCTTGCGCGCGTCCTATACCTTCCATCATCCCCTCACAATCTCATCTCGCTCGGCAGACTTCATCGCGCAGGTTACGAGCTCGAATTCCCATTTGATTCGACTGACATCATCATCCACCGTAACGGATCACGGCTCGCACATTGCCGCAACATCGGAGACGTCTACGCACTCGGCAACGTAATGCCAGTCCGCGGAAACGCACACAACGACGACGAGTACAAATACCAACCCGCTGTGCCTACAGACCCGACACAGAGACAGGGGGAGCACAATCCAGTCAATGGCGCGCCTATTCTCGACAAGGCCCATTCGACACCATCATCTCCGGCGCGTATCAACGCCCAGACCCCCGGCTCTCCTCTCACACCCATTTCATCTCCCACACCGTCATCGGAGCCATCCCCGCCGAGGAAAGCTCCAAGAGATATTAATCTCGACCCATATTCACAGGACAATATTGTGCTCGGACCACGCACGCGAAAATACGTGAAACCTGGACATTCATTCGTCGCTATCCTCGAAGATCACACAGCAGCATCAGAGACCTCTCACGGAGGCAAGTTCACCACTGCGCACGACGCCGCTGCATCAGCCAAACTCGGCTCGACTCGAGTTTGAGGGGGAGTGTTGAAGTTTGTTGATTAGAGCAAACCCGAGGCATCGCCGAGGTGATTACTAATCCCGACGTTGATGCGCCGACTCCCGAACAAGCTGGAATATTCTATTCCTTATATGAACATTTTCTTATTCATCATTGTAGTTAGTACAAGAACTTGCTAGAAGTTCTGCATAGTATATAAACTAGACAGTTTGTCGTAGTACAACATTGAATTTTCACTTCAGTCACTGCACCATTTTCATCAGTACCAGCGTAGTGGATGCACACTTCTCTCAAATAGAGTCCAGAATATGACCTTGATATATGTATACGAGGTTGACACTAAGCTGTCGAATGAAAAATACCCCAACGTCGTGTGCTCCCAGTAGTGAGAGCAAGACTAAATATGCTGAGTCGTGACAGTGAAATAGCTTGAGTACTCCACATGTAATATCGACACGTATCCAGCCTGGACTGGTGAAAGCTTCGGCATCGACCCCGGAGAATTGTTCCATACACTTTGCACGACCTCTTCGAGGCTCCCTTTCCTTCAATTCTTACATCCGGAAAATACGCACCGAAATCAGCGGAACTTAGAGTTATAGATAGCCCCCACTGTGGCAAAATGCGGGAGGGTCTCCGGCAGTGCCCCGTCTCATCGTGCCGTTGACGGAGATGTCTACTTCCCTGGTGCATGCGGTCCATGTAGCATAGTTTTTTTTTGCGTAATCTGCGCATCTCGGGGAGTCGCGGCTGTCACGGTTCAACCGTCTATGCCGGCGCCTCACGAAACGGCATACAATCGCACGCCCAATTGCGCGGAACCTCGCCCCCTCACCCCGCGTACCTCGGGGCCCTGCTGCCCGCCCGTCGAATTGCGATGTGCTTTGCGCACGCCGCGCCGCCCGCATGCGGAGTTTCGGAATGAAAGCGCAGGTTTTGTGTTCAGCCTCTCCACGCTCCGTCTTCGCTGTGTGACACCGCCCAGAACGTGGGCGATATAAAAGCAGGGGCCATTCTCCAAGAACCTCATTATCCCTTCTCCCGACCTTTCTTGCAAACATTCCAACCGCTTTAACTTTCCAACAATGTTCAACCAACTCATCATCTTCGCCGTTGTCGCTACGAGCGTCTTCGCTACTTCCCTGCGTCGTGGATTCGTCTGTCCAGACACTGCAACCGACGGCACCACTGATAACACTGGCTCCTCGGAGCTGGTTGCCAGTTTGAACGATTTGCCCGTCGATATCAAGATATGCAACTATGGCGATGTTGAATGCCAGTATGACGGTGTCAGTACCCCCAATGTCTTTTAATCCGAGCCGAAACTGACCGAAATGTTGCAGGCTGTTGGGACTTTGAACAGCGGTGGAACCATTAATATTTGCCCTCAGAACATCGCGATCACCGCTTGAGTCTGGACCAGGTACGTTGTTCGATCAACCGCCTTCCCAAGCACTGAGTCAAGCATCAATTTAGGCTTCACCTGCATGCCCTTCTGCCATTACCTATGCTGCTACTGTCCTGAGATTAACCTTGATATGTCATTGAATTTTCATTCGCCGATGTTTGGAGAATAACTGTAGTTACACGTTGGTTACACGGTCCACCCTTGCTGAGTGAAAAGTTTTATTTTCTGGTGAAGTTGCGGCAGATGAAGTCACGCGCAGATGGGGGACAGTAGGCTGAGTGAGAATTTGGGGCACAAATGCAGGTCGCGTAATGCGCACCTGGTCAAAGCCACCCGTATCTGCCTCAGCTTGCATGGACGTTCTGCAACTGAGTCCGGAAAAAAAGGCTTGCTCGTGCACCTTTATTTCGATTGTCCAAGGGATTCTTTAGTTGTTCGCGTCTACGGGCGTTCCACGTATTCCTCCGGTCACTTATGCGGCATCGAAACGAGGTCGAATCAAAGTGGAGATTTACTCAGGACCAGGAGTTGGGGAAAGAGCGTTGGAGGGAAGAACTCCCAAATTCATGCGGGAAGCAGTTGGTAGCGTTTTGCTGAACATGAAAAAGTTTGAAACTTTCGGCTGCATGAGGCACGCAGATCAGAAATTGTCATATTGAGAATCCAAACGATCCATGAAGTGTGGTCGGCCAAACTAATTTATCGCAGTAGGAGTTGGAATAGCGGTCCTAGGAATGAGAGTCGGCGGACAATCGTGCTCGATGACGTCTGGCAATAGCTGGCCCTGTGTATATTTTGGTGTTATTCAGCAATAGGATCTTGAGCAACAAGGGAGACGGACATTCGAGTAAACACAACTGAAGGGAGTCAGTGTCGGTCCATAGGCGCACCCCACGGCCCCTGCGTCTTCCGTCCCGCTGCTGATCAGCGACAACCCGGCGTTGTTCGCAATTTGGCAGCCGTGCTCCCCGGTTACCGATACTGGGCAAGTGGATGGCCCATGGCCGGTAAAACCCCCGATCGGAGCCTCAGTTTGTTGAAAGTTGTCCTTCATCGGAAATATTATCAGCGGGGAATTCCAGAGCAAGGTTATGACGAACGTTTAGGTGATAGAAGCACGCTCCCTGAGCGTCCTGGTAATTGCATTCCCCGATCTCAGCGTTAGCAACTATATCGAGAATCAATTTGTTGCCGTTCCGGTCAGATGGCGGACAAAGAGGCGGAGGTGGAAGCGGAGGCGCAGGCTGGTCACGTCTCACAGGCGTTGCAAGAGCGCCCGTGGCAATAACTGCGAAGATCAGAAGTGGACTGAACATAGTTAAGAAAAAGTCAACAGCGAGGAAGGACGAAGATGTTAGGTATCGGGGAAAGGTCCTGCTTTTATACGTGGGGACCAGGGCAATGTCCCACAGCCTGAGACGGAGTACGGAGCCTAAGGGATAGCACTGCAGCCCGGGCATCATCCTATCGATTGCCGGAAGCACCGAAAGAAGACGCGGAGACTGAAAAGCAACTGAAAAGGCTGAACTTACCGGGGGGTTAAAGCCTGAAAAGAGCCTCAGCTGAACGATTCCGTGCAATCCCTCACCTAATACAGTTCAATGTCCGCGGGCCCTCACAAGGTGCAAGGTTTCGTGCAATCGCTGAAAACGACATGGAAGTTTGGAAGGAGGTTTGGTGTTTGGTTTGCTCGCCGAAGCCAAATATGCACCTTCTCTTCTGCTTTCGCGGCCATCTTTGGGCCATCTTCCGAATTCATGGGTTGTTCTACTCCTGGGCTTTTTTTGCGATTCGAACATGCGCTGGCTGCGCCCTTACCGGCCCCATTCACGAAGCAGACACGGAAAGCTAGTGTGGGATGGAGGATAGCGACTCGGAGACGAGCCTGTGAGTGACTGCGCTCAAAGCGTTCTTTGGTTAGCCTTAGCTGATACGATCCAGTCAGTCTGTACTCGGAATATTTGCCACAGCTGGCTCCTCGGATCTCATCTGGTGTCCAGATTTTCCAGAAGGCGATACAGCCTTCAAGCCGAATCGACCCAATCAATGGAGGGATCCGCCGAGAGCGCGATACACTGGTGGTGGATTAGAATGTGTCTGATTGAGGTTGCGACCTTTGCAGGTGTGTGACTGCGAAAGATAGGCTGATTTTTAATCGATATCGTTATACTCCAGGTCCTTGCTGCTTAGCAGAGGCTCTTCACACCTCCTCGCAGTCTCTATCGTCTCTCCGTCACGACCCTTGGCCACAGCGTGCCCGTCCCTACGACGCTCTTAGCCTACGATCAGCGTCAAGCGTCACGTGACTATGGCGCTCAATTGCTCCCCTCGAATTTCTCGCTCGCACTCGCGCCTTCGAGCTTAGCGCAAGCTTAGCGACTCAAACTTTCCTATCCCCATCAATAGCGCGCTGCTCCTCCGTTTTTCTACAAGCACCGGGCATCGATGCTGTCGAATACGGCTTCTTTTCTGCCGCCACGCCAATTTCCGAAAGCCGCAGTATACTTTCGTCCGGGGCCTCACAATGCGGCCCTCTTCAGATGCTCACTCGTATACACTTGGATCTCCAGAGCGCGACATTGCCACATCTCTCAGTGTTTATTGTCGATGCCATTTTCGACATGCCACGTCATCGCTCCCGTTGACTTCCACCCCCACGGCGAAGCTCTGGCGTCTAGCCGCCTTTTCCGTCCTCCTACTTGGACGTCGACGCTGCTCTGCCCGCCTTTCGATTCCGCCTCCGGGCGGTACACCAGGCGCCCGTATCACGCTCCCATCACTCGATTCGCGAATTCATACAGCCGCACCTCCAGCACGACGCTCTACCGCCGCCCCGGATGTCACTTAAACGCCCCAGGTCCGCCCCGCCGTTATTTGTCCTATACTCGACGGTGCTTTTGCATCGTGCACGTCACACCCCATGCCACTCCCATGCGCAGTCCTTCGAGAGCCACACACGCTCTCTACCTATCCTTCATCTTCGCCTTTCGTGTCGCTCCCTCGATGGGCCGCTCGGCGTCTTTTCCCTTAGGCAATATTCCCTGTCGCGGGGGGAATGCATTATATTGAGTATCAATTCAGCAAGAACGTCACCCGGCGGAGTCATCTTCCCAGGCAGCGCATCTCGTGCATCTCCCTCCAGGGCCATCCCACCGTCACTCCGAGCTGCGTGTTTTTCTCGCCGCTGCAGTCGTCATCGTCCGCAAAGTCTCCGTCACACCGACCCCGTCCCATACACTTCACGCTACTGCTGCCGTCCTGCGTTCGCCGGTGCCGAGCGCTGTAGCAATCCGGACAGCGTATCGTGCCCGTAGTCCCCGGCTGTGGGCCTAGCGCATCGGCTATGGCGGTGTGGTACGCACGGTCTACTCGATATCCCGCTGCGACGTTGCATTCGTTACCGGGGTCGCACCCCCCGTCCGCGCAAGCGCTACGTGCGCCTGCCTCGTCTGGCAGCGCATCCCCTCGATTGACCATTCGGACGTCCTCTAAAACATCCCACTCGATCTCTCGCCTCCACGGACGAGTACATGTCGCCGTACGCCTCAAGCGTCATGGGTACACCCATCGCCGCCTTATTCCTCTGTCGCAATCCTTGGTCTCGTCAAGGACGTCCCGTTGGTACTCCTCCCAGTGCGTCTTCGATTCCCCGCGAGCGCAAAGGCCTCCCGCTTCGCTTCCTGTGCGCTTTGCGCGGCGCCCCTCGCCCTTCGCTCGCCCTCGATGACGTCATCGCCGCGGTTCGGACAGTGCCTATCCTGCACGCCGTCCCCGAAGCCTCGGGTCATGGCGACGCGGCGCCTGTCATCCCGCTGCGACGTGACGTTGCGTGCTTCCGGCGTCGTGGTCCGTACGCCCGGGCGCTCTCCGCGCTCCTGAGGGGGCATCGCCACGCTGCTCTCCGTGGGGCAGTAGCGCCTGTCGTCGGCGGAAATTGGTTTGCTCCGTCGCCTCTATGGACGAGCACACATTAGCGTACATCTCGACGCCATGGATACACCCGTCCCGTCCTGTTATCCTGATTATAAATGTGGAGGGTGGTACGGTCGCCCGGCAATGCGATTCCAGTGCCGGCAGTGCGCCCACACTGCGCCCACGGACCCCGGGTGTCTGCCCCTGTCGTCTCCGAGTCTGTGGCAAGCAGGACATTGGGCTTGAAGACTGGCTACGCGTGTGGCCCCTTCTTCGTGGCGGGGCGGGCGGGCGCAACGTGGGGGGACATCAGGATCCTTGGAGTGCTACAATACAGGGCGGCTAGATGGTGCGTTTTCCCCTACACGTTCTCCCCGCCTCCCTTTCTCTTCGAACCTCGTTCCACGCAAGCTAATGCCTGCCTAGTAGATCTCCCAGGTCCCGAAACCGCACGAAAGACGCGCTCGGTGCCCAACGACACGGGGCCGCGTTGCCTTGAGGTGCGCCAATCCCCACTTGCCCTTTTTGTACCATGCCCCCGCGCCAGGGAGGCCGGGGGTATGTCTGCCGTGCTAGGGCTCTGGATGCCGCAGCGCACCCGCAGCTGCAGCTGCTGTACACAGTATACAGTACTTGACAACAGCCGGTGCCTCCAAGTCGTGACTGCGTCTACTTGTAGTAGGCGGTCTCGACTTGATCGCGCCCATTGCTATTTGTAGTGATACATCCAGCTACTTAGCTGCCTTGGGCCGCCGATCTCGGTGTATTCGCCGCCAGTGGCCTCCCACTGCGAGCATGTGTGTCTGGTGTGTGCTGCACAGAACGCCATGTGCGGCCCGCCAGGCCATGATTAGTGTGTCTACAAGTGCAAGGGGTCGCGGTCTGCTCGCACATGTCAGTGCGACATCGGTGTGCCCATACCGCATATGCGCCTCCAAGCCGTGACTGGTACTACGACGTCTCGTAGGGTCCCGACTGTTGCCGCATTACACAGCCGCCTCCGACGGCTTGTACGCTTGGAGGCAGCTGTTATGCTTGCGCTATGGACACGCAGAATTCATCAGAACGCTGAACACTCTCTTCTCCTGCGCTTGGACTCTTGCATACGCCATCCATTTTAGTGCAGGCACGGTCGTTGTACGACTTATTAATATCATCCGCTGTTTCCATGCATGCTCCTCCCGTTCACCGCCTGTTTTATTGTCTCTCTCGCTGATTGTTCTCGTCGTGCGTGCTCTCCAAGCCTAGCCCCTCGATTGACACCACCGGAAGTAGATCGAGATCCGAGTATGTTCATCTGTTATATCTTTCATCCAAGAACACTAACGATTATGATTTTCTTCCTGGGCCTATATAATATCTGTCAGGGTCTGACTGAGGCTTGCTTGATAGGCAGTTCGGATAGTATCCGACCCAGGATCTTTCGTACAGCTTTGAGTGTGAGGTCTCAGGCTACTTCTCATGGTTTTATATGTAATGTTCCACGTCTGTGCCCGGGTGTTCTCCGATTCTAACGCATGCGCCACGGTATACCGACAGATTTCTCAGTTCTGTAGGTCCATCTTGGTCAGCAATTATATAGTTCATTCGCTTAAAGTCCTTGCCGGCCAGCTGTTACATCAAGGCTCACACACGGACTTGAAGCTGATTGGAGCCAACGCCGCAACAATGTTTCACGGAGTCCCTGCGGACGTCCTCAGGATCTTTTTAGGATATCCCGTTAAGCGCCGAGCTGACAGTTCAACACCGTTGCACAGTTCGCACGCAACCCATCCTTTTTGCGCCCACATTGCTGTCGTCCCTCTCTCAATGCCCCGCTTGTACTCCCGTACTGCGTCCATGCATCCGGAATCCACAGGATACAAGAAGGGAATTTCGCCGTCGGTTGACTTTGACGGGAATTTTGAGGGGGATTTTGACGGACTCGTTTCTTCTGCGCGAGCCTTGCTTCGAGAGTCGCGGGAGCCAGGTGTGCGATATCTGCAAATTCTCAGTGATTTTTGGACTCACTTGCATAGAGGGATCACAGCCGCCAGCGGTCACGGCCTTGCGCGTGTTATCTTGGATTCTGCACCTCGTTTTAGTCGGCATACATCTCGTACTTATATTCATATGGGCAAAAGGGTTGGAGCAGCGGGTTGTTTTCTCCTTGGATAGCCAGAAAATGGCTTCCTTGCTGATCACCGGGATTACAACGGGCTTCGTAACGGTAAGTGCATTTCGACATCGGGTTTCGTCGTCGAGATGATATGCTATCCAGATCTACTCGGCGCTGTTGGTCTTTGTGACACAAAGTCTCTCAATACGACGAAGTCTAGAGGCATATCAGCCCTTGACAGCGACTCACGATGTTGCAGCTGCATGGACGGGAATCGGGTCTGCAGCTGTCCATATTTGGCGTCAATGGGCAGTCCCGGCGTCGCCCCTTGGAGTTCTACTTGTCTTCCTGTATGTACCGTCTTGTTGCCCGCTATTTTCTATCTCACCCATCGCATCATAAGCTATCTAGGCGGGGTATGTCCCAGATATATGACTCAACACTGAACTAACGAAGCGCAGGTCATCGTCCTGCACGTATCCACTCCTGCATTATTTGCGCTGGAAACATTCAATGCCACCCGGTGGAGTCAAGTTCAAACGCAAAGCCTCCCCTCATACACCTGGCCATCCGGCCCTGTGTCCTGGGATAGCCTGGCGGAATATACCCTGGAATCCTTGAAAAATCTGCCGACGGTTTTGGGAAATATGACCACTCCTCTGGGATGGCAGAATGGCACGCTGTACGACGTGCTGGATTACAATGCGGGAACGGGGAGCATTGCCGTGGATGCAACAGGTTTCAACGTGACTTGCGGATTCGTACCGGATCTACAGTTCACCGGGATGTTGCAAGGACGTTGGGCCGTAACTTCGCCCACAAATTGGGGAAATCAAACTGTGGCTGCGACTTCAACTCGTAAGTCTCCTGTTTTTATGTCGATGAAGCTCCTGACATTGGGACAGAACCGGGCGCCCTTAATCAATTCGCAGTCACAGAAAAGTCTCTTTTCTACTATACCACCACTCCGATCGTGGATTCCAGCGGCAACATCGGACATTGGGTGGACCTTTCGCCCCCTATGAACAGTTCCATTTCCTCTATCCAGTTTTTTCGCTGCTCTTTATCCCTAGTTCGACAAACTGCGACCGTCGATGCGCAATCCCGGAGCATCATTACCGTGGAGCCAGATCTTGTCAAAACCTCTTCCTTGTGGTCACCATACAGCGGGCCTGGGAACGGCTCCGACGTTCTCACATATGGCCCGGACGTAGAAATCTGGTCGCCGCCCAATGTGACGGCTGAGAATCCCCTCTTCGATGCAGTTTGTGATTTGTGTTTTCACCCGTGGACGAGCTTGACAAGTGACTTCAGTGGGCACGATTGTACTCTCTCGCACCAGCATCTAATGCGCTCCTGGATGCCAACACGGACGATGCTTTCGCCTTTAGTGTTCCAGATGTGTGAGTGAGCTATTCACTGTGGTATTTTTGCTGATTATCGTGCAAGGTATCTGATACAGAAGTTGAACTTGAACCCGTTCATTGCCACGCCGGTCAATGTTACACTTCATGATGTGGAGAACACCATATCGGCTAGCGTTGCGGCAGTATTCTGGACTCGTAGGCTCCGCTTACCGCCGGCGTTAACATTCCGTTGATATCTTGTACCTCTAAAGTAGGTCACAATCCGCCCGCAAGTCAAGCTCAAGGTGCCAGGGACCCCAGCAATAGAAAAATTGTCACAGTCTTTACAGAGCCAGTAAACCCTCCATTCCTACTCCGAGGAGGTGCCACGGTCACCGAAATAATTGTGAAAGCGCGTTTGGAGGTATGCAACACACATCGTTTATCTTCATCCCGATTTAATCATCCACCATCGCTAGTCAAACACAATCGCGGTACATTCAATGTGATACGTTATATCTAACAGCTCATGCAAATCACCCAGATTTCAGTTGGCCTTGTGACATCGGTTCTACTCACCATCCTGTCGCTCCCTTCGTCGTTGTACCGCGGTCGTAGAAAAGGGCGCGGGGACGCACAGATAAGTGGAACGGGGATCTTGGACATCATATGGCTGTATCGAAACCATCCGGAACTTGAACGGCTTATACTTCCCGTTCGGGATCCCGCCATAAATCATCTTCGCCGGGGAGGTATGGTGCAGACAAGACTGGCAGCCGGGCGGGTACGTAGGCGGGATATATTTTGAACCTGCGGAGGTTGTGCGGAGGGGAGCTCGTAACTTAGTAACTTATTGTATTTTTCCGTATGAGCTGACTTCACATATTATAATGCTGTCTGCTTCAATACTCCCTGAAAACAGCGCAGGCGCGTCTTGGTTCAAAAAGCGACGGTTGGACCAAGGTTGGACCCCGGGACATACTTTCTCCTTGTGGGTAGCTGGTCCGTGCACGGCACATGACCGCATGCCACGTATAAAAAGGCAGTGCCAGCAAATTTTGGCTTCGATTCTTCCACAATCATAAACGCCCATGACGATAACTCTCGGTGCAGTGCGACGAGCCTGTCCTCCGTGTTCCTTTCGGGTGCATGTGGTGGAAGGCGCTGAGCTCGCCCGTTCGGCACCACACCTTGTTACATCGAAGGGACGGGCTGAACAAATCTGACGGCGTTCTCTTGATTGTGGAGGTTTCCTTACCTCTTTCCTACCCTTCGGGATGGTTACCACGAGCATGGCGGATAGAGTACAGGGAAGCAGGTACGTACATCCCCGCCTATGTTTTTTCCCCGGTGATAATCAGTGATAATCCCGACCAGATTGTGTATACAGTATAGTCAGATTTAGGATAGCCAGGCTGTTCATTCTGATAAAATAGATTGTCATTTTTCATGTCTCATGCTTTCATCGTCCATCCAGCCCCCAACCTTCCCTTCCTCCTTGTCGTCTGGATGAAAGCACCGCAATCCTCAAATTCTACTGTGTCCTCCCCTTCTCGCTTCTCTTTGGCACGGAATTCTCAACGCTGTCCCGCCCCAAAGTAATTAGTTTGTTCCTCGATGCTCAGCAGATGCGTCACGACGTCTCGCCGGGCCGCATTTATTTCGGGATCGATCCTATGACCGCCCCGCTCCTTCGGTCAATATAAAGGGCGGACATTGGCAGAGTTTGCGGTACACAATGTGGGCGACATCTCTGTTCTTCTCTTTCGCCATCTTTACTGGCTCAGCCCGCGGTCTGGCTCCCAGCGGACCATGGGACGCCTTCAATTATGCACCAAAATCGAAAACTGTTTACCCTGCAGCGATTCGCGAGGTTGAGGGCACTGTTACGAACTCGAACCGTCTTGTAAACAATACTGGAAGCGCCACCCTCACTGGTGAAGGGACCTGGCTGGCGCTGGACTTTGGGGTAGAGGTGAGTGAATTGTTTCGCAGTATAGTCGGATCTTGAATGCAGTATAGGTCGGCGGCCTGATATCCCTCAACTTTGATTCCGTCACCGCGAATTCGTCCATCGCCCTTTCGTTCACCGAATCCCCCTCCTTCATACGCCCAACAGCGTCAGATGACTCCTCTTTCCCCGACGCATCTACGACTTATGACGGCGTTCTCAATGTCCCGGCACCTCTCGAAAGTGGCTTCTGGACGCAGCCGGCCTTTTCCCTCCGGGGCGGATTCCGCTTTCTCACTATTGTATTGACGGGGTCAGATTCCGTGACGATTTCGAACGTCTCCTGTGCCATCTCTTTCATGCCCCACGTCGAGGACTTACGCGCCTACACGGGCTACTTCACCGCGCCGGATCCAGGATTTCACGACCCAGATTTCTTGACCAAAAGTATGTGTCTTCGCTGTAATTCGGATTGTCGTCAGACCGATTTGGGCAGTATGGATGGCTGGAGCATATACGGTGCAAACCAACACAGTACCGCTTCACACCGGACGACAAGTGCCCTTCGAATCAGCGGGCCGTGAGTGAGCTTGCTTGAAGGAGCTTTGGGCGGAATTTTACCCTTTGACTTCGCAGACTGGGCGAATAACGCAACCCTCGGTGTTGCTGGACCGATCATCGTGGACGGTATGCTATTACCCGCTGCAATCCACGCTTTGTCTGAACTAACTACACGGCAGGTGCCAAACGTGACCGGTACGTCTGCCTCTACTCCCTTGCTCGATATCTAACCAATTATCTCCAGAGCGGTATGGCCAGGTCTGTTTTTCTGGAACGCAATTCCGAAATCTCTACTTATACAATGGCTGTAGGCGACATGGGCATCGCCGTTCCGACGCAGTTCGTCTCCACGAACGACCTCCTCCCGACACGCAACGCACTTGCGACAATGTTTGCCGCAATCGACCCCAAGACAGGCGCCCTTCCCGAGTCGGGGCCGCCGCTCAGCCAGCTAGGCAGCGATACGTACCATTGCTGGACGTTAATTGGCACCCGTAAGCATATCGTGTCTCGATTGCTGGATCGTTGAAACGAACGATGCTTGTGACAGATAACTACTATCTGTACTCTGGCGATCTTGACTGGCTTGAGAGCATTTGGACAAATTACACCAAGGCTGTTGCTTTCCTCGAGGCCAAAGTGGATCCCGCAGTCGGTCTTATGAACGTTAGTCGGTTGCTTTTCTCTAGTAATGTATGTCCCTCATTGCGACCCTATAGGTAACGGGACTGAGAGACTGGGCACGTCTAGGCGGCGGTGGTTTCAATGCCGAAGGCAACGCAATTCTTTACCGAGTACGATTCTCTTTCTGAATATTTCCTAAACGCTTATCAAACATCGCCAGGTCCTAATCACCAGTGCTTCCCTTGCCTCAGCCATGAATCTCCCGGATCTCGCCGCGGCATGGACGCAAAATGCTACCACCCTCAAGACTAACTTCAACGAGGCGTTCTGGGTCGAGGAGCTCGGCATGTATCGTGATAATGTAACGACAACACTGTGCCCGCAAGACGCCAACTCCTTCGCCGTGCTCTTCAACATCACCACGTCCCCCGAGCAGGCAGCCTCAGTCAGTGCCGGGCTGGAGCAGAATTGGAATGAGTTAGGACCTGTTGCCCCGGAGCTTCCTGATACTATCTCGCCGTTCATAAGCGGCTTCGAGGTCTGCACACTAACTTATCTGTGCAACGGCGATTTCTGACTTTGATTGCGTGAAATATAGCTCCAAGCTCATTTCGTCGCGGGAAATGCGAGCCGTGCGATGGATCTTCTGCACAGAGAGTGGGGATACATGTTGTACACGAACCTCTCGGTGGAGAGTACCCTTCTCGAAGGTTTCACTGCCAATGGCTCAATCTGGTACGTTGCTTCAAAAAAGCGCCACAAATCGTGCAACAAATACTCACCCCATACAGGTATCGCTCCTATCGAGGATACAACTACGATCCGGCCTATACCTCCCACTCCCACGGATGGAGCTCCGCCCCCACATCCGCCCTCACTATTTACGTGTTAGGACTGAGCGTCACCGCGCCGCAGGGGTCCGAGTGGCTGTTGAGCCCTAACATCGCCGGACTGCCAAGCGCCGATGGCGGCTTTGAAACAGCACTCGGGTGGTTCGGTGCGTCGTGGAGCGTCTCAACACGCGGAGCGACTACGACCTTCACTGCGAACGTGGATGTCCCTACGGGCACCTCAGGTGTATTTATGGTGCCCAATGAATTGTTGGGTACCAGCAGAGGCTTCTCCGTTACGGTGGATGGGAAGAAGACGCGGGCTGGATCGAATAATAGCATTCCGCTGACGGGCGGTAAACATGCAGTGACTGTTGTAGCCACAGACTAAAGTGCGTATTTTGCGCTCCTCGCTCTCAGCGGAGAAAAATAAACCCCAGTAAAAGGAAAGCTATCTTTACGGATGAAAGATAGCCTTTGAAGTTAGTCTCTTATAAACAGACACTACAACAAAATGAGCTCGTACCTCGCTTTGAAGTCGGTCTTCATATATGGGAGCTGAAGTTTATTCAACTTGATTGCACCGATCATTGTGCTAGCCGAGTATCATCGTTCGACTCCGAAGTGACTTGAATAAGCCTCGTCGAACTTCTTCTTTTTTCCTTTTCGTGGTCATTCCAACGAAGCTTCGGCAAACTGCGGTCGGAGATTGAAAAAAAGCATCAAAACGTGACTGACGCGTCCTGTCACTGCGTGACTCCCCATCCTCCTACCACCACGGTCGCGCCCTCTCTACCCATAAGTCACCATGCCTGCATACCGCTCAAAGATGTGCTGCGCCTACAGCGCGGAGCCCGCCCCAAAACGCGCGAGGAAAGTCCTGACGGAGGAGGAGAAGGAAGACGCGAAATTCAAGCGCGAGGTTAACAAAATGCTGAAAGAGAACCGCGGCGAGTGGGAGGCGTCGCTGCCCAAGGCATGGGTGGAGAGCGAGACGGCTTTTCGCCATCCTGCGGGCACACATGTACGCGACGCAACGATCTAGCGTTACTGAGTACTGACCCGTTTATCCACTGCCCTAGGTCAAGCGCCGAAAATCTCCAAGAGCGGCATACCTGGCCGAAATACCATGGGGTTTGGCTGGCGACGATACAAGTTAGAGCGAAAATTTCGCAGAGCAGCTCCAGAGGCACGCTGCGGACTGGGGCTAGGATAAGGCTATACCGTCGAGCACCCTCCACAATCTCATCACGCTTGTGAACAAGTTGAGCAATGAGTAAGGATCGTTTGGAAATCTGCAATCTGAGCGTTCAGCGCATCGGCCCGTTGTTGCCCTTCTGCCACAATAGGAGTAGCACGGACAAAGCGGATCTCTGCATCCAGCGGGGCTTTGTTGCTCGTAATGACTCAGGCGAGTCAAATCCTGGGAAAGACACTGCGGGCGGCGTTAAAACCTCGCCAATGGCTGGGAGAGGTCACCAGAGGTGTAGGCGGAGCTCCACATTTCCAGCAGGAATTCAGCATTTCTAGGTAGGATGAGATTATAACACGTCTAAATGACTGCCCACCCAAAGTCTGGGGGAGGGGGGCGAAGCTTGTGGACGTGGTCGTTTGGCAGTGACCGTTTGCGACGAAAATGCTCGCGCTGATCAGCGGACAAGCATGCGCACGCCGCAAATATCGTGGTAAGGAAAAAGGACTTGAAAGAAACGGTAATTGCACGGGACGACAACAATTGTGAACTCCCGCGGAGTGCTCTTCAGCACAATGAAAAACGACTGCCATTGGCGAGGCTGCACCGACTGAAACGGAAGACGGATTTGAGACGGATAGACAAGCCAAATTGTTGCAGTTCTCGAAAGACATCAAAATCGCTGATGAAATCGGATTGTGGAGCGGTCTATTGCGCGTTGGTTTGCTTTTCTGATAGGCAGCTACTGTCTCTAAAACGGTGGCTACTTGCAATTATTGTCCCAGACAAAGCCCTGCGTCGTTACTAGCTGAGCTTCACTCTCATTGAGAATCGCAGCATCGTATCCTTCATCCCGCAGCTTCCGAATTGGAGTGTGCACCTCGTTCCAGGAGGGGTGGGGGTTTCGGAGCGTGAAGAGGCGAAGATGTTCCAGGCAAGAGTTCGGGGAACTTGCTTGGAACCGCGACAGTGCCATAGTAAAGAGGAGATCAAGCGGGAAGTATTTCCCGGGTCCAAGCGTCATGGACGTGAGTCGCGGGCAGATGCCGGCAGACGTCCCGGTAACCGTCATGGCTTCCATCAGGTCCGAAATATCCTCCTTTGTGCTGCGAGAATCTTCTATAAGAAGAGATGTGAGAGTAGGAAGCTCGCGAAGGGCGGCCATGAGGTCGGAAGAGATGGTACAAGCTCCCAAAGC
>JARGYF010000217.1:0-94426 GCA_029203975.1 Mycena vitilis | reverse complement strand
CGATTTGATGCCATCATGTCCGGATAATACCGTGTCGGCCTATTCGGAACATGAGCCCGGGCAAGTGCTAACCGGTCACGTGAGCCAACGCGTATCCCATCTTGGTACAAAGAGCCGTAAACAATGGTCTTGTTCAGGCGTTCATAGCCACAAGCCATAATCCCAATAAATCCCCAGATACCCATTAGACGTATTGTGAATAGGGGAACCCTCTTGTACAACCTGAGTGTAAGTGACTGACCCAGTTTAGTTGTAACCCGTACAACAGCGCTAAGTCAGTATGATCGTTCTGAATAGCCCCTGCGGGTGGACCTTTGATAGTCCCTATTAAGAGTAGGCTCAAAGCATAATATCAGGAATGATATTATGCTTGAGACGCGCGTTTAAAAGTACAGAAAACGCGAAAAACGCGTGAAACAGGCCTATGCCCGATACACGGCTTATCAACGGGGGAACTTGCCACCGGCGGAGGGCGCCTTGAAACCACAGGCGTGGGCGCCGGCGTAGCCTCTGCGCGGGAAACCGCGTAAGGGACGGGCATGGGACGCTGGAGGCTTTTGGCCTCCGCCCGGGATAGGCAAGGCGGCTGGCGGAAACATCGTTAGTAACGGAATAAGCTAGCGGGGAACTACGCACATCGGTAGACTCGAACGCGTCCAACGGCCAGATAATGCCGTCCAACTCGTGGTCCTGGATAAAGTCCTCCGGCAAACGCTTCACCGCCTCCTTGAGTCCCTGGTGGAACGCCAGGAGCTCGATGGGCATCACGTCGTCGCCGAGGTACGGGAGACAGCCGTGGACGCTGGCGCGCTGCGTGGCAAGAATCAGAAGTTGAAACAGAAGTACCGCCCCCCGTGAAACGGTGGGCGGGCGCGGCGAGAAAAAGGCGCACCAGTTTGGCCGAGTATCCCGCCAAGAACTCCGCGATGACCGTGTCGTCGACGTTGTCGAGGTTACGCGGGCAAGCAAGGTCGCGGATCCGAGCCCAGTCTTGCTCAGGGATTTGACGGAGGGGACCCCACAAGTCGGGCGGAGCATCGGGCGCACGACGCGAAGTCGACGACGAACGAGAAGACGGAGGCATCGTGCTACGGCAGACGAACGCACGGTTAGCGGAAGTGAACCTACCCGGGGCATAGAGAAAAATGCCTTACGAGCGGCTCATGTTCAAACTCAAACGAACGGGCAAGAACTCAGGTGGGGTTCAAACGAAGCACTCAGAAGGACGAGATTTAGAAGGGACTGTACTACAGAGGACGAGAAGGGAGACGAGGGATTGATGGCGAACTCTGGAAAACGAACCTCCTTATATACGCCACAGCGGCGGAGTTCGAATAAATCATTTCCACAGTTCAGAAAATAAAAACTGTCCGCCGGGTGATGTCGGAGCCTATCCGGCGACACAAATGGCACTTCTCGGAACTCAGTGTACTATTGATAGAAGGGAACGTGGATTGTTTTCCGCGGGATTGGAGCGTTAATTACCTGTTATGGCAGTTCTGGCACGGATTGGTGCACCTTTCACCGATTGGTACTGCGGGGCCGCAGCAGAAGCGCCTCCGCAGTCAGGGCGAGTCAGGACAAATGAATGGGAGAGAATGTCCTAGAAGTGGCTGTGGGCTGTTAAATGAAGTAATACCCACGGTTGAAAACTAGCGGCGCCTAAGATTAAACCGGATCGGTCGGGCCTTACTGATCGACGCCGTTGAGACGCCGTTGATTGACAACAGCTGTCGAACAGAAGACGCCGCCCGCCTAGCTTGGCATTCAGATTTGCCCGGGCAACAGTAATAATAAAACTGCGGGCAGTTTAGATCTAAGAAAGGGGGAGATGATATGGTGGATGACGAGCCACCGGTGAAAACCGTTGGTTTTCGCATTCTTAAGACACCTATCGGCGGGCAATGTAGGGCGAAGCAATAGAATATAAGTCCTCCTCGGGACGGTATATTTCGCCGCTGACGGTCGAAAGCGTCCGGGCAAACACGAGTGATAAGAATTCACCGCTGGGCCTCTAGCCCAGCGGGGCTTTTGAAGCACCTAACCGGCCGGCTCAGATGGGCGGCTAACCACCGAACGTTTGAGTACTCGAGGCTAACAAGAGGAACTACTATCTTAGAGCGAGTCGTCCTCCCCGGACGACATGTTGGTGAAGATTACCGGACGATCTCAGAAGATAAGATTCCCCCGGGGAATAGAATTACCCGGCGGATCTTAGTCCCAGGAAGGCCTAATAAGCCAGCGGGGAACTCGGGCGCTCCATCAGACGCCCACACGCGGGGATCGACGATCAACGGGATAACAGTTCCCCGGCGGGAGACTGGAGTAACTTTACCCGGCCGCTCAACTTCGAGAGGAGACAAGCACTGCCCGGAGAACAAGACAGAACAGACGAACTAGAAGACACTGGCCGGGGAGGATTCCAGCGGGTAAAACCCCTGCTCTCCCCGCCAGCAGAAAGACGAGCGGGAAGGTTGTCCCCGGGAAGATAATTTCCCGGGTGACTTGACAACCCTCTTGGCACACAGCCCGGGCACATGGTGTTGCCCGCTGACTGAGACAATATACCCACGGTTCAGAATACCCCGGCAGCCATTGGCTGCCCCACGATCGTTACCCACATTGTTCTCCGGACACTTTCCTTATATCTCCTTTTGTTGCCCGGCGGTTTGTATAAAGAGACTCGGTTTTCCCGGTAGCTAGCCAGTAGACTATCCCCCCCACTCTCGGGCAATATAGTAGACTAGAAGTTTGAATCAGACGATTTGATAGACGGAAGTGTTGAAGTGAGAAGCAGCCAACGCGGAGTAGTGTCCGTTGTCAGAGTAAGAGGAAGTCCGCCAGACTAGACCATCTGCCAGCCTAGCCTTCGAATCCGAGCCGCCCCGGCTATACCGTCGCGTTAGCCGCTCCCGTCGGGTCTGAGTTGAAGACGCCTCGTCAATCGTCCAGCCGCTGCTAGTATCCCTGGCACGGCCTAGATTAGCCGCTGGTGCCGTTCTCCCTCATTTCTGAAGTTCAGCTTCGCCCCGCTATCCCGCGGATAAAAGTCTCCTACGGTTTCCCCGGCCGAAGTAGCAAACTAGAATTAGCCCGCTAGCTTTTCCGAAGCAATTAGCCCGCCCACATTGAAATTGAACGCACATTGTCCCGGACAGACTATACTGGTCTTACCCCCTCGAACTCACATACGCGCGCTTGAAGCAAACACTTGAAGCTAGAGTTGTGATAAATATAAATTAGATCTTAGGGTTTTTGGGTTGTGTTGTGATTCCATCGCTTCGCTTCTTGAAATCTTGAGTCTTTGATTACACGGCACCTTTCCAGTGCGCCGTTACACCGGGATTTTTCGTTGTTATCTCAAGTTTTACGAAACCTAGCCGAAACTTAGTCAAAATTATGCCAACTTTGCCCAAGTTCCACCTAACTATGTCGGGACAGTATAATCCTAGGAAAATTTGGCATAATTGGCTCGGGAGGTTTTTCCTGATGCAGGCAGCTGCTGTCTTCAATATTTCGACTCCTTCGGTGCCCAAGAACTTCCGCGAGGCTATGCAGCATCCGGAGGTTTGGATGGCGCCGATGGAGAAGGAGTACGGGTCGCTTGTGGGCCGTGAGGTTTGGGTTCTTGTGGATCCACCTCCGGGCGCGAATGTCATTGACTGCAAGTGGGTGTATGCAGTCAAATATGACATCGAGGGCGACATAATCAAGTGGAAGGCTCGTCTGGTCGCGAAGGGGTTCATGCAGCTCCCAGGCGTCGATTTCTTCGAGACGTACGCCGGGGTTGTGCGGTACGAGTCCCTTCGCATGCTCTGGGCTATCTGCGTGAACGAGCCGGGGTGGGTGATGTGGGCCATGGACGTCGTCAGCGCGTACCTCAACTCAGAGATGAAGGAGGTCGTGTACATGCGCCAGCCAGAGGGTTTCGTTGTGCCGGGTCAGGAGGGTAAGGTGTGCTTGATGAAGCGCTCCCTCTACGGTATGATGCAGTCGGGGCGGAACTGGGCTGAGCACTTGGAGTCGTCGCTCGCTGCATTGGATTGGGTTCGCTCGCGCGCTGATCCCTCCATTCGCATTAGGTCCTCCGACGCTGGTGTCTCCATCATCGGTGTTTACACAGACGACCTCGACGGCATCTCCTCGACTTCGGCTGCCGCGGCAGAGGCGCAGACCGGGATCAAGTCTGTGTACGAAATGACCGACGTTCCACGCACCTCGACATCGCTCGGCATGACCATTGAATACGACGAATCCGCCGGCACCATTACCATCTCTTCGCGCCGCTACCTCGAGCGTGTCCTTGCCCGCTACGGCATGTCGGACTGCAATCCGAAGTACACCCCACTCCCTGTCGGCATCGAGCTCACGTCTGAGCAAAGCCCATCCGACTCCGAGGAGCACGCGTTTATGGCCGACAAACCCTATCGCGAGGCTGTTGGATCGCTCATGCACGCCGCCAACACTACCCGTCCCGACATCGCGTTCTCGGTTAATCGCCTCGCATCTTTCCTGCAGCACCCCGGCCCCGCACACTGGAAAGCCCTCCAGCACCTTCTCGCCTATATCAAGGGCACACTCAGCTACAGCATCACGTACCGTCGTGGGGCGGGGAGCGGTATCCGTCCTCTCGGCTGGGTCGATTCGGACTACGCAGCGGACCTTGATACCCGTCGCTCGACATCCGGCGAGGTTTTCATGATGTCGGGTGGCCCGGTGTCTTGGTCATCGAAGAAGCAGGCCACGGTTGCGCTGTCGACGACGGAGGCGGAGTACGTCGCGCTCACGCGCAGCTCGAAGCAAGCTATGTGGATGTATAGCTTCCTCGACGAGCTGCGCATGCCCCAGGAGCGCCCGGCTCTCCTCTACGGTGATAACATGGGAGCAGCTGCGCTCGCGCGGGACGCGAAGGGTCATGCGCGTGTCAAGCACATCGACATTCGCGAACATTATATTCGTGAGCGCGTCGCTGCTGGGGACATCGAGATTCAGCATGTCGCATCTGCCGAAAACCTCGCGGACATTTTCACCAAGGTCCTGCCCCGCGACGCCCACCTGTCGATTGTTCGTGCCCTTGGCTTGACGGAGTAGGGGAGTGGATGGGAGGATCGGAGAGGATCACACGGTGCATGGGATGGGAGCGGAGCGGAGATGCTCGACTCGAGGGGGAGTTTCCTTTTTCCCTCGTTCACGGTCAATTCTTTTGATTCTCTATCTCACTTTACTGATACTTTACGGCTCGTTCTCGCCAGGGGGAGTGTTGAAGTATTGGCTCGACGCGCCATAAAGTCGGCATGCGGCGCTTACACGTCGCATGCGTAAACCTCCCTTTGTAATTATGTATTGCACCATCACTCGTCTTTTGTTCGTTTATCACGTATGCGGGCATCTCGCCCGCCTTACTTATACCGCTGTTACACAGGGACATTCCTCAGTCGTTCACCTTACTGTGCCCGTCTGAGGTTTGTCCCGTTCTCTTTTTATTTATTCTCTTACTTACTCTGGTGTTGTAGTATCATTCCTATTAGGTTTGCAATACAGTCGTTCACCTTACTGTGCCCGTCTGAGTATCATTCCTATTATGACGGTAACCAGCAAAAATTCCCTTTCCTTCCACAAGCTGCCGCGCTGCCAAAGAGTGGGCTCGGTGGATTCGGGTGGATTGAAAAGTGTCTACTGGGATTGGGCATGCACTCCCCCCTTATTGAAGCTCGTGGACAGGCTAAGCAAAACGCCTTATGATCTCGCCGTAGCTGGCCCCCTGCCGCTGCCCATCTGCGGGGTCGCCAGACTGAGTCGATGGATTTTTCGATCGTCGAGCGTTTTGGTACGGGCAAATACGGGTCGCTCTGTCAGGGTCGAAAGCGGGATGAAGGTGGCCTCGCGGTGCGTCTAACTTGACTTTTTGACATTCATTTCATGCGGTTTTCCGCCTCGTGCGACTGAGAAGACCTGTTTTTCTTTCTTTCTTTCCCCGCTCTTGCTGTACTGCACTACTTATGAGAGTCGCTAATCGCACTTTCTAGGCGACCTCGCCATCCTGGCACACTAACCTTGTTGCGGTTTCCCTTTGCCTCCGGCCGCGAAAGCTAGCACGGAGCTTTTCAATTCTAGCAGGGGAACAAAGCACCTGGACCGATTCGCCAGCAGTACGGACAAACCTATTGTGTCTGCCTCCGGTATGGGAGCCGCAGGCGGGCGCATATAATGTGCGCTCCCGTACACTGGGTACAGCAGTGGAGGAGCCATGACCATGACAAAACTCTGCGTGGGTAGAGTTCGGTCCGGGGCAAAAGCTCGCCAGGTCGGGATACCGCTTGACCTCAGGTGCGTGCTATGTCTGTGTATCGCACTATGACTCCTCACGAGAGTGCCACATCAGTAGCGCTTTTACTCAAGCATTCCACGTCACGAAGCTCGGCCTGCTGAAAGTCCATAGCTTGTCTTACCCACCTAATCTTACACCACGTTCGTCATCTGCCTATCCACTGACCGCTCGGGCTGACGATTGCAGATTTCCTTGTTTCCTGAATCCTGCTTTATCTCCTCGCCAACCGGGTCTCCTTCCCTCTCGCTAACTTGAAGCTCGACAGTTGGTCTCAACGCCCGCGGCTCTCCATCCTCCACAGCCGTATGCATTGTGCCCCTCAGGTCTTCCCTGACGCTTCCGAGTCTCCGACTCTCAGCCTCTCAGGTCGCTCTTCTCGCAGCTCACTCCCATGCCCTGCGTAGCTCGAAGTACCGGCGCACCTCCCCTCTCGATATCTCCGGCACCCGGCGTGCTTCTCGTCAAGCATTACGAGACTTGTGCGAACCTTCTTCTTGTACCCCATCCTCTCGCAAGACGACTGCACAGCCACCGCACATACGTGCCTTCGTAAGCCTTCGTGCATTCTTCCCCGTCGCGTACCCTGCTTCTTGCGGATCCACCGGGATGCGTCTCTATTGGTGTACCCCACCGTCACCCGGCCTTCTTCCCCGGGTGTTGCCCGCAATGCGGGTGTCGACTCGGGCCGATGTCGCCCCTTGCCTCCCTATCGAGCAGATTGTCTGGATCCTTCTTGACATGTACTGCGGCATAGTCGGCATTGGCGTCCTGCACTTCATCTCGCCTCCGCGATCCCCACCGTTCTCTCTCGACTACCCTACCCATGTGTACGACCAAGACTCCGAGTCACGAGTCGCGTCCAGGCTCGGAGGAGGATTAGCGTCAGAATCGCGGGCACAGGATGAGGGACCAAAATGACATAGCTCGACCACGATGTCCGCGATCCTGCGCTGCTGTCGTCGCCGCCAGTCGACTTGGTCCGTAGGCGGCACAAGTTCACGGCGGCAGCCACTACCGCGCGCGATCCATGTACACTGTGTGGGAAGCGGTGGCGCTTACCGTCAAAGCTCGCTGAGCGGACGATGGTCGAGATAAAGGTACTTTCTCTTTCTTCCTTTACTTACCGATGCTTATCTCCCCTTTGGGCCACGCAGTTGTCGCCTACGCCAGCCTACGCTCCGCGTTCCCGCACCTCGTCGCCTACGGCGGTTAACCGTGCGCCGAACCGCTTCGGATGGAGTGCGATCTCGGAGTGGTGGGGATGGGGAGCAGGTACGTCGTCAATCTGCGTTCTTTGTTTGGTTGCTGATCCTTCCCTTCAGCTTCAGTGCCTCTTGCTTCCGATCAGTAACGGCTTCAAGTTCCGCTCTTGAGCCTGTAATCCCCCACGTCGTGCGCCCTCGATACTCGGGCATCATCTCGTCTTGAAGTTGTTGATGGCAGTCCGAAGTATAGAGGCTCATGTCAGGTTCGTTCTCTGTGTCTCCGCTCGTCTCTTTTACTCATGGTTATTGACATTCTACTTGCGTTTCGTAAATTGCGTGCGGAGGGCGAGATAGATATGATGGGCGGCAGGCAACCTATCCCCGTGGCTAGACCCAGGCCTGCGTGCCCCGTCTTCGTCCTTCTTAGTGTTGGGGATGGCTGGCGCTGATACTCGGAGGCGTGCCCCGGTCCAGCACTCCTCGACGATCACTCACCGCTGCTGCTGGTACTTAGTGTCAGTGCCTGGGAGGTGCTGAGGGTGTCATTGGGCACGTTAGGCAGGAGGGCCCAGTGTTCTCCTCGCTGCTGCGTCCGCTGCATTCTCAAACCGTCATCGATTGCGGGGGATGGCACAATGGACTGCTTTGTACATAGCATTCAAGCGGGGCGGATTTCAGATGCAGAGAGTCCATAGTGACTGGCTGCTTTTGCCGGGACGTGCAGGTCGCTGGCATGCGGATCATGATGTGCTCGTCACTCTCCGTTACCTTCCCAAGGGCGGCCATCACAATCTCCGACGTTCGGGCACAAGTCAGGACGGCGAATGGCGACCAACACGCCGCTCCAGGGTCGATGCTTCCAGGCTATGATGCTACACCGATGGCTAGGGTCGGTCAGGCGCCCCCGCTCCCGTTTGCTCGTAACGTACACACCGGTGATTTTCCTCCACGGCAGCATATAAACGTGAGTTGGTCACCGTCGCCCTCGTAGCATGTCGACGCCTACGTATCTTCCCCTCCCCTTAGCCTTTGCTGTTGCCTTCTTTGCGATATGCGTGGCCTGGCAGATGTACTGCGAGGCGCCCCCGCGATGGGTAAAACAGTTGGAGTCTCTGGGACAACCAAGGAAGCAGATGCTCCCAGGCACTGCAATCATATGCGGGGGAAGGTAAGTCATTGTGTGTCAATTTCGTATAATTGCTGACAGTGTCAAAGCATCTCTGGAATTGTCACCGCCCGAATTTGTGCTGATCACTTCGAGCGAGTCATTATAATTGACCCGGAGATCCAGGACTCCGACAAACCCAAGACCCGCATCATGCAGTACCATGCGGTGCACAGTGAGTGGTGCCCCACCAAGTGACATTATTAGTCTCGAGTCGAGTTTCTAGCCTTGCTCGCTCTCTTCGTTATAGCTGCGCGGCGACTCTGGCCCAACTTCGACGCTGAGGTTATAGCTGCCGGTGGTCGGTGAGGCAGTCCTACCCAAATCTTCTTGTACTTTCTACTGACAAGCTTATCCCCAGACTACGTCCAGCAGATCTACAGGTTCATTATTCGGGATTACCCAGACCGGCTCCGTACGACGAATATCCTGCCGGCCGGCTTCCGCAGACTTTAGTCATGCGAAGGTCGAGTAGCCAGAGATTGCTGGAGCGGATCTTCCTGGAGCATCCTACATCAGCGAAGACGACTGTGCTCCGTGGAACTGTAAGGAGTCTCAGTGCATCGGATGACGGGGCTTCAATCGCCACGGTCACTTTTCGCCAGATCGACGGCACACTGGTGGCTCTAGACGATGCGGCTTTGGTTGTAGGTGGGTAATGCGACCGTTGATATCGATCTTGGGCTCAAACTCATGGTCCCCACACAGATTGTACCGGCGGAGCGGCTCAAAGTGGTTTGAAATGGCTGCCGGCGGCGGGATTCAGTGTTCCAGCGACTATCCGTTCGGAATATCAGGGAAACATGCAGTACTTCTGCATGGCATTCGACGTCCCGCCAGACCTTGCTGCAAAACTCCCCATCCCGGCTAGTCAGAAGGAAACTGGAGCCCCCTACATCTATGCGCCACACGATGAAGCGGTTACGACGCTCGTGATGCTCATTATAACAGACAATAATACGAGTGCGTCGGCCACATGATGTCTCGTCCTGGACTCTCAACTGAATATGAGTCGCACAGTGCAGCTCGCTGTCGGGGACACATCTTCCGGAGAGATGCCCCGAGCCGTTTCGGAAGTTGTCCCTTTCATCGCTGGATTCCCAGATCTGAACCGTCCAATTCCCTCCTGGGTGCTCGAAACCATAGAGCTTCTCTGCGAGCACGGCAATCCTTCCGCTCATATCATAAAACTTCGTGCGTCAATTTTTCGAGTTCAACTTGCGATCGAACTCACTTCGATTATACTTCAGCTACCCAATCATTTGTACAGTACAGTTTGCATGCGGGTGCCTTGCCCTCAAATTTCATTGCCGCGGGCGATGCTTCTATGCAACTGAACCCAATTCACGGGTGCGCGTCATTCATCATGTCGCGCCAAATTTGTATCCTCATTTGTGACTCTCCTCGTCCAGACAAGGAGTCACAAAGGCCATCTACAACGGAATAACCCTGAACGCCCTTCTGCACTCCGTGAAACCGAGATCCTCCCGTCTTCCAAGTGACTTCTCCGCGAGTTATTTCAAAAGCTCCGCTCCAACCCTAAAAACACTCTGGTGAGCACCGTCCTCTTCTCCAGCATTTATACCCCATTCACAATGGCGCCGATGCAGGGACACTACAAGATTGCATGGTGAGACATTTATCCTCATCTCAGGCGCCGTATCTCATGTATCCAAACAGACTACGGCTCATTGAGATGCCGACCGATGGATGGAGAGACGCTGGACACTGGCCGGTTTGTGAGGTGGATTGAAGGTAAGTTACTCACGGCAGCCACACAGGTGAGTAGCTTGAAGTCTGATACCCGGTCTTCTCAAATTTATGCGGTGTAGGATAACGAAGTCGTGTCTGCGGTGTGGCATAGTCGCAACATGCTTGCGTCGGACAGAATTTTTTTGGCACCCACTATCCTGTGGAAAATTCTCGGGACGTGTTCCGTTTTTTTCAAGACTTGATACATGATTCAGTGGCGCTAGAAAATCTGTGTTCGCATCTAATCCCACAGACGCACTTCTAATGAGTCGATTTCAGTTTGCGATCAGCTGTGTGCCAGCTACGTATATGGGCTGCTGGGAAGTCTTGCTGGGAAGCCTTGCTAATCCCCGTGTCATAATTTTGCGAACTTGTTCTACATACTTCGATATGCGGAATGCAATGGCGTCTTTTATTACGGCTGTCCCACAACTTATCGATGGTCCCGCTGAACGTCCCGAAGCACATCTTCCACCTCATGCTTGTTCTCGATCCGATGCACCCGATTCAGCAAGTTTTTGAGGCGGGCACTGAGATCACCCGCCAAAAGAGCGAAAAGCACGGCCGAGGGCGTTCACGGTTAAGGCTCCAACTTGAAGTCCAACTCAGGCCCCAACTTCGCTCAAGCTGGAGCTCAAGTTGGAGGTTAAGTTGCGCTCGGACTCTTAACTTTGAAACACCCTATTGCGAAAGGCATGCAGGTGAAAGAAGTCAAACCCTCCCAATGCATATGTTTGCGACAGCGGAAAATGCACTTGGGATAAGGCCCGGCACATGGACGTTGCATGGACGGGCAAGAGAGGTCGTCGCAGCGAAATCGGGACGTCACAGAGAATACTCATCGTCACGCGATTTTCTCTGATCAATTCTCTGTATCCTCGCATAGGTCTAATTGCGAGCGCAGCGAAGCAATTCTCAGTTTGGCACGTGACCAGGGAAGGGCTGGATAGGGAAGCAAACAAGAACAAATTCTACGCACTGTGGCTGACACTTTTTTGCGCAAAGAACTGGCTCAAAAACGTTCAGTTTTGGGTCAATTGAGACACAAACTGCACCAACGGACGCAGTTTCCCACACCGGTTCACCCCATACCAGATTCATAGCGAACAAACGGCGAACAAAGGGTGTCCTAATTGGGATTGGATCAAAAAGTGTCAGCGTGATTACGCAGACCGCGCAGCGAGCTGTCCCGACGCTGTCGGATCCTTTATTGATATATATTCAGACGCACAGGATCGAGCCTCTTTTGTACAAAGTCATCCGTGTTACCAAAATTAATCTACTTGATACACGCTCTTCATTCCAGCCAAGCCGCCTTCATTCTTTCAGAGCGTCCGTGACATCAATAATGCTAGGGTCGCAAGGCGGATCTGACCGCGGGCCTCTGATGTCCAGCTGCTTGTGATGCTCTGCCCCAAAGTCACAAGCTTTGCTGTCAATTTTGATTATCAGACTGGTCCTGAGCTTGTGTGCATTCCTGTAGTCTCTCTCGTGGTTGTACAACTGTTCTCCTTCGCAAGCTGAAACCAGACGCAAGACTGCCAACGGCGATGAGGACGTCGGGAGTGTCGAATTGGTGGGACCCATCAGGACCCATCGGGCCCGATTTTAATGGCCGTGCCCGGTTGTGCTGTCCCCACAATATTCCTGGATTGGTATATTTTCTGAAACAGCGATTCAGAGGCAGACAACCGCGTGGCCGCTTCACTGGATTCCGTGAGCGATGGAAGGTCGCGGAGCGCTGTTCCAAAACCTGCATACTACGCGCTGACGTTGGATGTTGCCGATAGACACGGTGTTCGAGGATCAGATATATAGATTTGACTTGCATTCGCCGAACAAGCACGAGGTCAACACGAGGTGGGACTACCTGGCGGCGTTTGAGAATTCTGTGATACTCATATACACTTCGGACTAGAGTGGATCGCGCCCACCATAGTCAGGCACGTAGCCGAGGCCTAAATAAACACAGACGCTCTCACGATCAATAGGGTTGCACGAGGGCTGGGACACTCCTTACCTCGCATCTCCAACATGGTCCGATTCCCAACCCCGAGCACGTTAGACATTGCCTGGGTCGGGCTCCTGGTCAGCATTGGTCTCAACCTCTCCGCCATCTATGTCTTCCGCCACCGCCCTGACACCTGCAGACGCAGCGTGTCAGTGGATGATAGCCGTTTCAGTATGTGCTGCGATGCTACAGACATAAGCTGGTTTCACCCAATCCTCTCAGGCTACAAGGGTGACGACTACCCAAATCAATTGCCCCTCGACATACCTTTAGTCGCGCTCAAGACAGAGGACAGCGATAACTACCGCCTTTCGGACTTCAATTCCTACGCCGACTGGCGCACGACGGATCTCTTTCCCCGCGGGAATGGATTTGTGAAACTGGGTCCGGATGGTGAGTTCAAATGCAGAGCGGGGAATCTGTGATCTGACCTCAGTTTAACTGCAGGGCAAAGTTTCGGTATGTTACGGGCCTTTTTCATATTCTCACCAGTTGCTAATACATCCAGGTGTCGCGATGTTCCACCAGATGCACTGTCTGCAACGCATCCGGTCGGCAATCGTGGAAGGTGGCGCCGACCACCATGCAGGCCACTGCCTGAATATACTCCGCCAGGCGGTACTGTGCGCGAGCGATACGACGCTTGACGCCTTGGACTTCAAGAACGGCACCGACGGGCTGGGAACGATACATGTTTGTCGGGATTGGCGGAAGGTCTACGATTTCGTCGAGGATAACCACCTGGAACGTAAAAATATTACCGGAGTATGAATAGCGGCCGGTTGCGTGACGGCGTACAATTTTGGACCACATTGCTATCTCTTCTAAATGATCCAATGAAAAGCCTTGTGAATTCGGCGGGAAATAGAGTCAGGCATGCCCCCTTGAAGCTTGCTTGACGTGTCGTCGGCAGCCACGCCGTATTCAGCGTTATAGACTTACTCGAGAGGCATCCCCGGCCGATGAGGAAGAGGCAGAGAAGAAGTCGTGGCACGTGCGGCCGGGCCGATCCCATCATGATGTAAGCAAAACCAAAGAACACCATTATGACGTAAATAATTTTCCCTCTTTCTGTCGGCTTCCTAACCTCTATCTGCGTCTATCCGTCTATCCTGCAGCACACGCGCACCCGCTGGGATTTTTTTGTCAACCCAGTGAACAGCGAGAAAGAGGGGGGATGCGCAATTGGCGCACGAGGCTTTAGGTAGCTCTTTGGTAGCTCTCGCTAGCGGCTGTTCGTGTGGAGGCGGGGAAGCTGCATCGCCGGCTCTCTTCTCATAGTCCCCACATATCTCTCGCTTCGGCAAACATCGTGGGGCTTATGATAATTTGTGGGAGTCCCGACTGCCAAGTCTCCTTCAACTTCAGACTGGAATTGCGCTCCGCTGGAGATAGCCTCCACAGCTACCGACCCGCATGCTCGCTCACTAGTTGGATGCTTCTGGTGTCGAGCAATAATCCATTCGTCGCAGCTCAAGAGCCTATGCGTCTCGAGGTTGATTAATTCATAACGCCGTGTAAGGGTTTGGTCCGCCAATGAATACCTTGCAACTCAGTTTAGCCACAGGTTCCGGTCATTCTATGGTTCTAGTGTGCGTGCGACATGTCGAGACTACTAGCCGCGGCGCAAGTCCATACGAGGGTCCAGGACTCTCGGTAACTCAAATCTAACCCTGAGTGGGCGTACACTTTCCATCGTCCGCGTGTTCACTCTAAAGTTCTCGCTAGCGACCTGATTGCCGCTCATGCTGCTTTGACGGGAAGCCAGGTGAATTGCCGCCAATATCATAACCAGCGCCCTTCCAGATCCCCTTTGCGCCCCTTCGCAGCAGACATGGCAGAGTACACTCCCCTCATGGCGACATCCCCAGAAGAATGTTTATACGCAGAACTCGAGTCCAAGGAACACACCTTGAAGGCCCATTCCCTCCGATACCCCCTCTTTTGCAGCGTTTTAATAGCTATTCTGGCCATCTCTGCTGCTGGAGCCTTTCATCTGAGCGTGTCAACCACCACCACTTCAATCCGCCTCCTCACGCCAAAGGAGGTCGACGCTACCTTCCAACGTGTCCTTCCCTCTCCGAATCTTGAAAAAGGGAAAGACTACGTTCACCAACTGAATCTGCGTCGTGAGCGCCATGTATCTTTTGCCGCACTCACAATTGACTTGGTGTTCTTCCATAATTTTCCAGAGCCTGTGATGACGTTTCCAATGTATATGACCCGCGCTAATGCAGCTTTGCCTGCCACGGTTTATACCTCAGGGTCGTCCATTGTCCTAAGTCCCACTGTTAGTCAAACTCTCCGTGTCCGTGCCTCAACTCAGCCACTTCGTTCAGGACTCAATGATATACCACTGGACGATCAACAGTCGCTGGCAGAAGTGCTATGTTACAGGTTATGTCTCGGCCTACGACGAGCTTCTCGCAGCCGGCAAAACCTACTATCACTCGGAAGGGGACATCACATCCATCGAGATTTGGAATGTGACGACCCCACCCAAGATCCAAGCGTTGAAAAACCTGAGCTGGAACACGCGTCCCGAGCGCGTCTCCCTATTGGGTACGGTGAACTTCACTACCGTTGATGTGCAGCGCAAAGTGCTGGAACTGGACGGTCAAGAGTTGCGGGCACCGACACCGCGGTTCGACTGTCTCGGTGACCTGAAACTCACAATCGAGATCGTTTGTACGACGTGCAGCTTGCAGTTTGAGCAGGTATTCTCGTCCCCTCCCCTTGGTTCGTGCACTCCGTCCGCAGCGTGGTTCCCCTCTTAAATCCTTTCCGCAGGGTTCGAATTAATGCAGCTCGGATGATTTACATAGTCTCGACCTACGACTTTTTTTTGGACGAGGAGATTCTCGCAATATGATTATCTGCCCTTTCTAGCCCTAAAACGCTGTGCCTGCAACGCAACTGAAATTCCGACGAGGTCGTTCTCCGAACTTTCCTTGGAGACCTGAGGCGCGGTCCTGATGTACGACGTTAGGACACGCCTGTTACTCAGTAAACGTGCCTCGACGGCCCTCGAGGTTGATGAGTCCGCCAACGCCGTGCAGGCATGGATTCCGCCAATCAACGGTGATAGTTTGAAACACGCGTGCAAGTTCAGAATGGGCTCGGCACCGCCCTAAAATTGTGGAGTGGACCTTTCCGGATGGTCCAGTTTGTGTTCGGGGTAAGTAATCAAGGGATAATACGTTGATAATACGTGCCATCTCGCAGGGTGTTTGATTCATGCCCATTCAGGGTTAACATTGTCGACGACACAGTAGGTGAGGGGTGTCGCCCTACTTCCACCGATGGACGTGATTTTTTTTGCTGGTTGGAATTCACAAATCTAGCTTGAGGTGAACATATACAACGTTTGGCGCGACGGGATGGAATTCACCTCAGTGAGGTGTGCGAGATCGATCTGCGAAACATGATTTACAGATCTCTCCCAGGTTCATGCAACTGGGTTGATTTCTTCCGAATACTGCGGCACACGGGGCATTCGTGCTAACCACTGGTTAGCACGAATTGATCGCCCTGCAACGATCCGTCGCGCCCATTGACTTTTAATTGAGATCCACCACGGCGTCTGGATGGCGGTCCGGTGTTCAAAATTTCCGACGCCAGGAACACCGATTGGAGCGGGTCCGACGCACTGTTTGCGCATCGATTTGCCCGTCAGTGAACGCCGTGACAAACGGTTTCGGTTTGGAACAACAACAACATTGACCCATTAGGCTTCTCAATCCTGAATCTGTATATAAGCCTAGGGTTTAGCGGCCTAAGACCTCAGCGGATTAATCACTACCTGACCAGCAAAAGATCTCTTCAACATGCTTTTCTCGCCCATCCTCACCGCTCTGGTACTGTGCCTCGTGAATGTGGGCCTAACAGATGCTGCAGGTGCATATATCCCCTCTGCTTTTGTTACTCGACTCTGAAGGCAGTGATTCCCAGTGATTGGGGTCAAGCACTCGGGCAGTAACTGGATTTATGGAATTGGTGCACCGCCGTACGAGGAAGGTGAGCCAAAAATTGTCCTTCACCTCCGAAGTATTGGCTCATGCGTCACTTCACAGCGCCCTCGTCTAAGCGTTCCGGCAGTAACTGGATCTATGGCATCGGTGCGCCGCCGTATGAGGAGGGTGAATGGAGCTTGCCCTTGGCCTCCGAAATATTGCCTCACACAGAATTTTCCAGCGCCCTCTTCTAAACGCTCTGGTAGTAACTGGATTTATGGCATCGGTGCGCCTCCGTATGAGGAAGGTGAGCTTGACTTTTGCCTCTAAATATTGCTTGATGCGAAATTTTCTAGCACCGTCACCGGAGGAGACAGTCGACAGTAGCGAGGGCGTTGCACCCGAGGAAGTCACCGAGGTCGCCGTCAAGCGTGCTGCGCTCTGATCACCGCCTCCAATTACCGCTGTTCCATAGCGCCTACCTGGTGTCCACTGTTTCCATCATCCCTACGTTCACAGTTGAAATATCAAGGATGCCATTTGCTATTGAACCAGACCCGGACCGCCGTTGCAGAATATATTGACCGCAGGTTCGGAGAATTCTCACGGTTGATTCACAGTTTCCCACGCTCGTTCTCAACTGAGTCCATGATTTCTGCCGGACTCTCGCCCTGAACGATTGACGGACTGTGGAGATTGTGACGTCCGCTGCGGTCTGAGTTACAATGTGTGCACCCTAACACCTTTAAAAGCGTTATGAGTACGAAACATACTCCTGTACCATTGTACGGTAGCCCGCACACTCAGATGCTAGCAAGCTTCGCGCTCCAAGGCGGGTGACAGGTGTGCATCGGGCAACATACAATTCCAGCCCAATTTCAAATGGGACAGAAACCTCTTCTGTATTCCACTGCCCACTAGCAGAGCAAGGACTATCATGTCACCGTCCGACCATGGCACATAGTATATAGTCCGCACCCAAATACTCGAATTCCGGGGGCAACAATCTTCCCAGTATATTCGGCACGAAGCCCGTTTGATTCGGGGTCGGGTCTTATGCTCCTGCGCGGACTGTTTTCTTGACTTGTCGTGGTAATTCTTCTTTCTTTCTTGTTTTCGCAGTGGTGAAGTGAGTACGCACATGTTGAACATGGAGGATTTTCAACGTGAAGTTCAACGCCGACTGGCAGTGCTCATCATAAGCCGCGGCGAACTCCACAAAGTCCTTCTTGGTCGATAGAATCCAGATTCAGAGGAATATGGAGAAAATCGAACAGCGAATGGTCAACGGCGCAATACCCCAATAAGACCCAACAGTGTATGGTCCACACCTGCTTGCAATGTGACGCAATAGGCAGGGTGATTCAGCAGCAGCGGTGCACGTTCGATTGAATCGGGGTTGGGTCATAGGGTTCCCTAATATCCCTATCACGTCGAATTCGATCCTCCTCGAATTGGGCGATGGGGAATCGTATTTTTTCCCCATCTCTCTGCTGGTGTTTTTCCTTCGCCTTCCTTGAATTACTTGACGGAGTTTTGACGGGCTGTGATGCAGCTGGTAAATTTCCATCGACAATGCATTCAATACTAAACCATTCCTGCTGAACAAGCGTGAGTCTGGCAGAGATCGCACGTAAAAACGACCCGACACCGGATTGGATGGTCCGCGCCTTTCGATTTGCGTGCGTAGATGTCCTGATGCTCGTGGAGGTGACCGGGAGGGAGACCTCTTGGGGGCGGACGGTCCCGGGGAATCAAACTTGAAGATGCGAGGAGACAATATTAATGGATTAATAGAGATGCAGAATCTACACGGCACAGGCGCCAGGCCCCGGGGGTCTGGTAAACAGAACAGTAACGCGTATAATGGGAGGAAAGAAATATCGAGAGAGGTGCATGGGTTGGGATGGCTGGATTGGTGGCGGGCGGACAAAGAAGCTCCGGTCGTCTCTTAGTGAAGGGTGGTGAGCCAAAACTAGGGGCGCATGTACAATAACGAAAAACTAGGGGCGCATGTACAATAACGAGACTTGTCGAGAGGGTGATGGCAACGAGGCAAAAGGAGAGCGTCCATGCGACGATGGAAACCGCGCGCCTATGACCCATGTTGCTGTTCTCCTTGTCAATCTGGAAGTTCAGTGCCCCGGGCTCGTAGGCGCGCGTAAAAAAAATCGATGGGTGCAAGTGGGGGCATTGGAGTGAATTGAGTTCGTTGAGGTAGCTGTAGGAGTGGAGCGAAAAGGGTTGCAGAATCTTCAAAATAGCAGTACTAGTAGGGTCGATCATTTTACGTGATACGGTCGATGAAAGGACGGTACGGCCTCATTTCGCGCGACGTCCTCGCAGAGCTGATGCAGCAGACTCCGCCGAAGCCGTGGGCCTTGGTCCAGGAGAAAAGACCCTTTTTTGACATTTCGATTCATTCTTGTGCAAAAAACTTGGGACGGCAGTCGGAACTGGAGACTATGACGGTCAAAATGCACTTTTATTATTCCCACACTTTCTTTCATGTTTTCCTCCTTTTCTACACTTTTATTGTCTAATTCACTGTTTTCCGGCACCCTTTTCGACTATGAGACCTCCAATGAATGTGTCGCCAAAAGGGCTTTTTTGGCACCACTTTTATTGAGTGTAATCGAGTTGGCACCACTTTTATTGACGAAGGTCGGATTGGGCGCCACTTTTATGCTTGAAATTTTATATCCTCGGATATAGATCCCAGGCAGTATATGGATCTGCACCTATGTAAGCTTTTGAACAGCGCCAGGAAGCCATGTCGAGAGCAATCAGTGTCTAGCTGGACCGGCACTCCTCGGCACGTATCCGATCAATCACCGGATCTCGGGAGGGCCGGCTTCTCAGGGTAACAGCAAGCAGCTACCGGACACTGACCCACCACAGTTGCTCAGACACATTGTACCCGATAATAGCTGGTATCCACAGCTATCTGGGCTCTCCTCGATGTCGGCTGGCTCCGCAGGAATGCAGCCATCAGACAACATCAGGGCAAGCATCACACTCTGATCCTATGCAAGTCAACATGTTTGCTCAGCATTAGGACGTGTCAGCATGGTGTGAAAGATCACTTGAGGTTTTTCAACGGAGTGCATTCCCTAGCTATTCCCTGGAATATCCATGTTTTGTGTTGAATGAAAGTGGTGCCAACCGAACCTTGGTCAATAAAAGCGGTGCCAACTCAATTACACTCAATAAAAGTGGTGCCAAAAATGTCGGTTTTGGCGACACATTCATTGGAATTCTCAAAGTCGAAAAAGGTGCCGGAAAGCAGTAAATTAGACAGTAAAAGTGTAGAAAAGTCGAAAACGACGAAAGAAAGTGAGGGAATAATAAAAGTGCATTTTGACCGTCATAGGAGACAGAAAAAAAGAAAGCGACATGAGTCAGAAGCAAGCGGTACAGCCACCTCCCCAGCGCCTATCGCGGCGCTTATTGGAATCCCATTCAAAGGCAAATAAATATACGAGGTACCAGACGGTGTAGAACCGACGGAGCGTAAGGAGACATGGGCTGTACGGAGAAAAGGACGGTACTTGGTCTAAGACTCGAATGGAGGTGTGCATGTCTTGGGATCGTGATCATGGGAGGAGAAAGAGGGAATCGCCGCGCGCAAATCATGCTGCCCTCCTCAAAGCATGTCCATCGCCGTTCACGTACCCCCTCCCCACACCCATTTGTTCGCTTCCTCCCGCGCGGCGGCAGGTCCCAGCAGATGCACCGTCCCCAATGCCGAGCATCACAAGCCCGCGCCAGGGCCGCTTGCGCCAGCTGCGTATACGACCCGGAGTGGCATTAGCGGGAAGGATACGAGCTACTGCAGTCGCGCCCCCACGAAAAAGCGGTCGACGTCGACGTCCCTCCTTCGCGTGAACGAGATGAACACGGTACTGCGGGAGTACACCCAGGCCGTCATCCCCACGTCCTCTTCATCGCGCGTCCTCCCCGCCCGAACAAATCCCACTCGCGAACGGATCCCACTCGCGAACGAATCCCACTCGCGGGCCGCACCGGGGGCGGCGGCGCCATGGACACGGATGCGAATCCGCGGTGGGCGCATGGGGCTTCGAATCGTGCAGGTCGTCAGTGGCATCATCCGTACAAGAAAGCGCTCGTGCCCATGGGTACGCCCGGAGGCGCGGTCCGGGGAAAACGCGTCATCCCTGCCCGCCCCGCTCCTTCCCTTCGCCTGCGCCTCCCGACCCAACACTCTTCCGAGGCGTAGGCAGGGGGGCAGACGTGTCAGCTCCGCGCCGAGCCACTCCTCTCCCTCCACCTACGCCTCTTGCAGGCCGTCGCCGATATAAGGGACGATGCTGAGTGAGACTCCGGCGGTTCGCGGAAGGATGCGTCATCCCGCCCCGCCGCACTCCCCTCTCCCGATTGCCCACCCAGATCCTTGCGCCGCATACTCTCCCGAGGGGCGAGCGGTAGCCGCAGCTTCGCGTCCTACAAACCCCCGCCGATACAAGGAAGCGAAGGTCCCCATGCGTACGCGCGGCGAAGGGCAGCCGCGGCATACTGTCCTCCGTTCCCCACCCTGCGCAGCCTCGCCCGCCAAAATCTTTACTTCGCGTGCCTGACGGAGCGGCTTGCTTGCTTGCGCTAGCCGCGGACTTGAAGACTGCGCCCTCGACTAGGCCGTGTTCTGCACGTCCACCTCCGCCCACACGCCCACACGCCCACACGCGCCTACATGCCAATCCGCCCATAACGCGCGCGTGCGCCGCAGGGAAGTACCGCAGACACCCGTCGATTTGGACGATCCACCATTCGACGCGGAATTGCGTGCGTGCGAACGGCGAGGACGCGCAAGGGAGGTCGAGCAGCGCAGGAGCGCAGGAATGTAAAGCACGTCGTCGCCTGGGTCGGGATAATCGACCATAGACGCCAAAGCATCCGGCGCATAGCAGGCGAAGGGGAGGACGTCCATTCGACATCGTCTGAGCAGGAAAGTCGAGGGCGGGAGGCGGGAGCAGTGTGGCGAAGATGAGGCTCTACCACGACTCCACGGCGAGGAGGAGCCGGAACAGGTGGGCGACTCGACGTCACTATGCGGGGACGTCGTCTGGTGTCAAATCTGAAGATCGTTGGTCAGCGTTACGAAAAGGGAAAAAAAAGGCGGAGGAGGGAAGCAAAACGTACCATGGAATGGAGATCGCAGGCAATCGAGGCACATCCGAGAGGATATGCACCACAGCCTCGCCCTCGCCATCGCCCTCGCCCTCGCCCTTCATCCCTTGAGACGCATCATCACCTGCGATAAGAGAGACGGCGACGTCCGATCTCTCCCGTCCACGCGCTGCTTCGCGTCCCAGCGACGCCGCGCTCGCCTCATCATCGTTTCGCGTCCCAGCGACGCCGCGCTCGCCTCATCATCGTTTCGTGTCCCAGCGACGCCGAGGCAGGAACGACTCTTGTACGAGCGCGCGTGGCGGCGGTGTAGATAAGGATGCGAGAATCCCGCGCGTCCCGCGCGTCCCGCTCCCGCCCTTCAGGCAGTCGTCGCCGACGCCCACATCCCAATCCGCCCATAACGCGCGCGCGTGCGCCACGGGAAGCCGTCGATTTGGAGGATATCCCGCATCCACCATTGAACGACGAAATTGCGTGCGTGCGACCGGCAGAACGTGCCAATGTCGAGGCGCAAAGAATGTACAGCAGCTTCTCCTGGGTCAGGAATACACGACCGTGCGTGCGCGCAGCAGGCGCAAGGGGAGGACGTCCATCCGACATCGTCTGAGCAGGAAGGGCGAGGGCGGTAGGCGAGCAGTGTGGCGAAGATGAGGCTCTACCACGGCCCCACGGCGAGGAGGGAGTCGGAACAGGTGCGCGACTCGAAGTCACTATGCGGGGACGTCGTCTGGTGTCAGATCTGAAGATCGTTGGTCAGCGTTACGAAAAGGGAAAAAAAAGGCGGAGGAGGGAAGCAAAACGTACCATGTAAATGGGGATCGCAGGCACATCCGAGGTGATATGCACCACAGCCATAGCCCTCGCCCTCGCCCTCCATCCCTTGCGCAGGCATCATCACCTGTAATGAGGGACCGGCCGACGGCGATTCACTTCCCAGCGACGCCGAGGCAGGAACGAATCTTGTACGAGCGCGCGTGGCGGCGGTGTGGAGAAGGATGTGAAATTCCCGCGCGTCCCGCTCCCGCCCGTCAGTCCGTCGTCGCCGACGCCCACATCCCAATCTGCCTAGAACGCGCGTGTGCGCCACGGGAAGCCGTCGATTTGGAGGATATCCCGCATCCACCATTGAACGACGAAATTGCGTGCGTGCGACCGGCAGAACGTGCCAATGTCGAGGCGCAAAGAATGTACAGCAGCTTCTCCTGGGTCAGGAATACACGACCGTGCGTGCGCGCAGCAGGCGCAAGGGGAGGACGTCCATCCGACATCGTCTGAGCAGGAAGGGCGAGGGCGGTAGGCGAGCAGTGTGGCGAAGATGAGGCTCTACCACGGCCCCACGGCGAGGAGGGAGTCGGAACAGGTGCGCGACTCGAAGTCACTATGCGGGGACGTCGTCTGGTGTCAGATCTGAAGATCGTTGGTCAGCGTTACGAAAAGGGAAAAAAAAGGCGGAGGAGGGAAGCAAAACGTACCATGTAAATGGGGATCGCAGGCACATCCGAGGTGATATGCACCACAGCCATAGCCCTCGCCCTCGCCCTCCATCCCTTGCGCAGGCATCATCACCTGTAATGAGGGACCAGCCGACGGCGATTCACTTCCCAGCGACGCCGAGGCAGGAACGAATCTTGTACGAGCGCGCGTGGCGGCGGTGTGGAGAAGGATGTGAAATTCCCGCGCGTCCCGCTCCCGCCCGTCAGTCCGTCGTCGCCGACGCCCACATCCCAATCTGCCTAGAACGCGCGTGTGCGCCACGGGAAGCCGTCGATTTGGAGGATATCCCGCATCCACCGTTCGACGCAAAATTGCGTGCGTGCGTGTGTGCGACCGACGAGCACGAATGCACAGGAATCCAGAGCAGAGTCTGCGATAATCTGGAAACATCCGTGCGTGAGCGGCCGCGTAGCAAGGTCTGCGCCAGGAAAGTCGAGGGCGCCGGGCGGTACGCGGGAGCAGTGTGGCGATGAAGCCCTCTACTACGGCTCCACGACGAGGAAGAGCCGGAACAGGTGGGATGGGGGCGGGGCGATACGGTGCCAGTACGCGGGACGGTTGAAGACAGATGAAGGCGGAGCTGAGAAAGGCAGCGGGCGGCATGGACCAGGATAGATAGAGGAGGAGGGAGACGCCACGTAGACGCGGGGACTGGTGCGCATCTGCACGAACGGCTACCGGATCGGTGGGCACTGGGGCGCTCCCGCCGTCTCCGTCTCCTGCGTCTCCCCGTCCGCCACGCGCGCACGGAAGCATACCGAAGACTCCGCCATCGCATCGTCACTCGAAATGCGGCGACGGCGACGGCGACGGCGTCCTCCCTTCCACGTGCTATCCTGGCCTGTTTTACATGCCGATGCGCAAACGCGCGCGAGCGGTAGGGGAAGCATGGTTTCCCTCCCCGCCTTCCCCCGCCGCGGGCCCAAGGAGGTGAAGGACGCACCATCCCCGCACCCGCTCTCGTCCCTTCCCTTCACGTACGCCTGCGCCTCCCAGCCCCGCATATTCTCCCGAGCGGCGCGCTCCCCTTTCGTAGCTGCGCATTCGAGCGCGGCTAGGTGCCGATGCGTACGCGCAGTGGCAGGACGGACGCGTCATCCCCACGCCGTTCTCCTCCTTTCTCCCCCGCTCACTTCCCACCAATATCACCGCCCCGCATGCCTGAAACGCGACGGACTTGCTTGCTTGCGCGAGACGCTGGGTTCGAAGAACGGCAAGCCCGTGGGGGGATTACCACTCTCCCGCTCCCCCACACGCCCCACGCATCCGCCCCTCGCGCACCCTCCCGCCCCACGACCACATCGGCATCCACCCCGTACCATGCGCCTGTAGCGCGCGCGTCAGGGTCGCGAGATACGGCGGGTACTCAAGTCGAATTGCAGTATATCCCCCATTGGACGGCGACATTGCGTGCGTGCGACGGCGAGGACGAGGCCGGAGGGCGCGGAGCGAGCATGGCGTCGCCGGTCGGGATGAGCACCCGGAGACGCAGAAGCATCCGTGCGCGAGCGGCCGCGTATCTCGAACGGAGGTGGAGGTCGATAGTCCGAGCAAAAAAGGACGAGGAGGGCGGGAGGAATGCGGCGCATACGAAGACGTGGACTACAGCCCAACGGCGAGGAGTGAAGCGGGACACGATGGTGAGAGCAACTCTGAGGAGTGCTGGGTCAGCGTCGGCGTCGGCGGCGTGGAAAAGCGGGGTAGGGAGAGGATACAGGATACATACCACGTCAATGACAGGCGCATCGGGACAGCTATGCTGGAACGACTCGCACTATCTCCCAGGGAGTCGGGCCGCTCATCTCCGACTTCTCTTGTTTCCCCAATCGTCCGCGTGCGCCACGTCCTTCTCCTTACCTTCTTTCTCCGGGAGCGCCCAGCCGAAATGCGCGCCACTGCTCTTCCGGTCCTGCCGCGCGAGCCATGGTAGTCGCGAGCCATGGTAGTATGCACGAATCGTACGGTATGCGTGCGTGTCCTTGGCGCAGAGTGAGCTAACGGAGCCTGCAAGGGGGAAACCACCGAGGCGCGATGAGGAGGAGCGGGATCGGAAGTCGAGACGATGACGATTATGGAGGGCGAGGGCGTAGCGTGGGCCGTACATTTTCGTGTAATCCACTAATCCAGCGGCTTAGTCAGCGCCAGGCGACGAGAGACGTCAGAGCTGGATGGCGTGCGTGCATGGAACGGATTCATTAGTGGTAGATCCTGCGTCCGGTCATGTTCAGCGAGACCAAAATTCGCGGTCGTCGCGATTCGCGAAGAGCCACGTCACGCGCATATCCGGATTCCGGCATAGCATCTATTTTGGCATCCGTCCTCCCGCTTCCCCCTTCCGATGCTCCGATGCTGCAATACCTCTGATTCTGTATCCTCCCCGCGCGAGAATGCGCAGGTGGAGCTTCGGAACGAGGCGCTGGCAGCGTGTGCGCGCGTCGGCGTGAACGTGAGAATGAAGAAGACCATACAAAAGACGGGGGCGGGGTACGAGTCCAAAACAGCGTATCTCCAGCACACAAAACACACCCGCGCCCCCTCGCATCAGCGGGAAGTAGACGAGGAAGGCGCCTCGGGACCGACGCCGGCGCCCACGCCGAGGAGAAGCAACGGACGGCGGCGTCCGCCCTTCCTGCGGCCGATTCATCCACACAGCCCGGGAACGCAATAGGATGAAAGGGGACGCAAGTGCGGTGTGGAAAGGCGGCGCCATGGAGCGGCCCGAGCGGGCGACGGCAGCATCCGCCCTCGACGTTCCGAACGGGCGCCAGCGGGAGTCGAAGGCGGCAAGATCGGTGCAAAGGCGCGGACGACGACACCGACGAGTGCGCAGGGTGAGACGAAGAAGTCGAGTGCGGCGCCGATGTGTCGATGACGCAGGTGACGGCGGAGAATAACCATGCCCGTCCGCCGACCAATACCCCACCGCCGAATACATCGACGACACCTCGATCTCGTCCTTCGCTACTACCACGAAGGCCTTCGTGGAAGCGCAAGGCGCCGTCCCCTTCACTTCCCCTTACTCCTCCTGCCCCGCCTTGCCCGCCTTGCCCGCCTTGCCCGCCTTGCCCGCCTTGCCCGCCTTGCCCGCCTTGCCCCGCACCCGCGTAGCCGTGCGTGTACGACGCGTCGGTGCGGTACGCATACATCGACGCCGAGCACGACGACGTGCCGAACAAAGACGAGGAAGAGGGCGCGCGCTTGAGCTCGCCCGCGGTGAACGACCCCGTCCCCGCGCTCGGCGAATACGCGGGCAACGAGATCTCCCGCTGGAAGGAGAGAGGTATGGGTTTGGTGTACCCGACGCCGGAGCTGGGTACGAAGTGCTTGCTGCCAGCGCCCGACCCAGCCGCGCTTTCCTTCTCCGCGCACACCCCGCTCTTCGGACTCGCCACACCCGCCCGCCCATCGCACGCCAAAACGCCCTCGTCGGCGCGCGAGGAACAAGCCATAGTGGCGTCTTGCGTTCTGCGCAGTGCGTCGTCGTCCCGCTCACCCCCGTCTGCGCCTCCCCGCCCAGTCGAGGCGCGGGATCTGCACGACGCCATCAGGTAATCGCCAACGCTAATCCCGAAGGACGCAGGCAGCGGGAGGGCGCGAGCGCTACGCGCGCAAAGAGAAAGGGCCGAATGTGCGGCGGGCGGTGAACGCGCGCAGGGCGCGGACACAGTAGTGGGCAGGTACGGGGCCGAAGAGGAGGGGACACAGGTAAATTGGGAGGGATTCGAGAGGGTAGGGAAGCAGCCGACAATTGCAGGAGGTGGTAGCGGTAGTCTTGCACGACGCATTGCAAAGGGGTGCGCAGGAGACGCCGCCGTAGCGCGAGACGCAGTCGATGAGCGGGGTTACATCCTCGGGGTCGGACGTGGTACAGGAGGAAGCTGGAGAGCGCAGGGTAGCACCCGCAGATTTCGAAACGATGACATCGCACAATACATTCTGTATTATTGCCGAAGAAAAAAAGAAAAAGCAAGAAAAAAAGTCAGTATCGCGTGTGGCAAGGGGGACGGGGACGTACGCCGACGTAGACGAGAGGAATAGCGCGAAGAGAATGGGGCCGATGAGAGCCGCAACGTTTCTATCTCAATACAAGGTGAGAATGTGAGCGAGAAGTTAAGAGGGATCGATGCGCACCGGCGATATGGTGCGGCTAATGGACAGGGACACAGAAAACCGCCCGGCCACGCCCATCGCTGAAACGGCTCGCTGCGACGTACAAATTAGCCCACGGTCAACATCAGAATCAAAGGTAAAAGACGTACTTACAGATTTCAGACTCAGTGTACGCCGCGTTGACGAGCCGAGTGTGAGCTCAAGATGGTCCATCCAGAAGATATGCCAGTAAGGTGTCCCTAAATTCTACATCTCGCGTTCTCGACGTGGATTCGGGTGGAAAGAGCCTGCCAGTGGAGGATTCGTCACTCAAAACGCGACGCCAGGGACGAGACGCGGGTAGCCAGGATAGCACGTCGGATTCGATACGTATGTATGTCGGAGTTGAGTCGGGTTTTGCAAACGACATGGTGCGACGGAGGCCCCGAGGCGGGAGCGCGAAAAAGTTAGGAAGCAAACGGGGGGTTGTGGCGGTGCCCGGGTGTCGTTGCCGCTGATGCCTAACACAGCCATACTTCCCCGACTTGCTCTCGACTTCGACGTCCGTCCGCTGCATATTTTCGGCGCTCTTCCCTCTGGACTGCGAAACTGAATCGATTCGGCCATAGTGATCTTGCAATTGAAGAAGCCAACACTTTGAGCCGGCGCCCCTCGAACTTTCTCAGATCCTTCCCCGTCGGCTTTGCCCAATCTTTGCCTCGTCTGCATAACTTGAAAACCCCAATAAAATCTGCGTCTACCGCATGCGAACCCCGGTATCTGATCCCCTTCTCTACAGGCATCCTCTGTGCTTTTTCTTCGTCTCTCCACAAACACGACAAAGCTATCCGAGTCTTTCCCCGCAAGTTTCGATCGGGGTCTTCAGGGTGCGCTGCGTACCAGAAGGGAACTGATAGCCCTGCTGCAATCAATCCGCTCTCGGCTCCCGCGGTGCATGAAAACCAGCCGTACGCTGCGCATAATTGCTATGTGCTATGGTGCTGTCAGCCATCTCTGCTCGACGGTTCTCTCAAGGGTCTTGCGGACTGTACGCCCCCCGATCTGGGGCTCTGTGGCACGCGAGTTCGACGGCTTTTTTGCTCGCTTGCCGATTTTAAATTCTTCCGCGCGACTATGGTTGCACACCGCGAAGCTTTGCATTTTTTTGGCGCGGACGAATCAAGCAGAAAGAACAGGCGGCGCACCTTCTAGTCCCGCATGGGTGATCATGCTTGTGCAATAACACAGCTTTCTCTGGCTTACTGCCAGGGACATTGCCCCGTGCGTCCCGTTTGGAGATTTAGGTAGCTCTGCGAGGCACTTTCCGAACGGGAACGAAAAAAGGATGTGGGGGCCCGTCTTCTCCACTGTTTTCCAGCCCGCACTCAACTGCGGATTTGTATTTTCCGGATCGAGCATCTACGTCCATTTTGCCATGCCCCGCTGCATACGATCGTCGGAGGTCTGCGTCCTTCGTCCTGTCCCCAAACCTCCGTGTCTCCACCGCCTCGATCCATACAAAATGTTTTCTTGCCGCCACTTCATTCCAAATTTCACGCGAAAAGAAAGGATCGAACAGCTTTTCCTACTCCCCTTCCCTCCCCTTCCGAGCATGTCGCAACTTGCAAATTTTACGCCTCGCATCTAGATTCCGCCGGCTACGCCAAACGTTCTGCGGGGTCTCCACTCTTCCCGGCTGGGCTCCCACAAAATCTCTATCATGACTTGTCTATCTGCACGTCGTCGTCTTCCTTCCCTCCAGAATCCCGAGCCCTCCAGCCCTGTGCTTTGACTTCAGGAATAACGTTAACGTCGCCGCCGGTCTTCACTTCAATCATCCTCAATATCTCGACCCTCTCACTTGACAAATATGCGATCTCGCGCGCTTTTCGTTCGTTCAATCTTGATCGACCCAAGAGCTGTTGGCTTTCGTCTCCCCGTTCACGGTGCTGATGCGTTGAATCGAGACTCTCCAGGTCGACTCCCGCCGCCTCCTCGTAACCCACGCGGGCATACGATCGTCGCTCCTGTGACACATCTTGGGGATTATTCAAGCGCTAGTATTCCGGTGCGTTCCTATTCACCTTCGTTTTTCTGCCACTTACGCGAACGAGTTAGTTGTCGACACTACTCAGTTCAGGATGGTACGCTTGCTCATTGATTCAAACTCACTTTCTAATCTGCCGTCATGGTTCGTTCCTCCTTCAATACTTTGTTCATTCCCATACCTTCTCCGATTGTTTGGAAATGGCGAAGCGCATGTACGAGACTGGTCTCTGATTTTACCCTGATGAATTGCTGCTGTTCCGGACATGGGCACTTACTCCACGAACGAAATTTGGATGGCAGGTATTTCAAGGCAATGCTAACACCCCCACCGGTTGCTTCTGACATATTTGCAGCTGGTCTGCTCCTCGAAATGTCGCTTGATATTGCGAATTAACTTGTTTTTTTACCTTGCTACGGTCTTGCGTCGGTCTTACATTAGGCGCTTTCCTATCAATTTATCTACCTCTACTCATGTGTTAACATGGTTCACGAGTTGCTGCTTCTTCCCTTTAGCTTGGATTCACCTCTTCTGTGACGGATTTGATTCTTCGCACATGTATCGTGTACATAGGTGCGTGCTCTACACATCCGCACATTTTGTTCTCGTAATTTTCTTTTTTTTCCGTTCAACGTATGATCAGACCGACAGTCCTTCTAGTGAGCGTTGACCTTATAACGATCTTGGCCTTATCCACCCGGCATTGCTCAGATCGGAATTGATCAACCGAGCCCGTGTACAATTCAAGAAAGTGGCGAACTCTGCCAGAGGATTATCCGTGCTTCAGCTCAATGGTGCAGTTGAAGTTGATACATAGATCGACCTAATGTCCGATAACGGAATGCTCTTGTCCGCGGGCTCACAAAGACTCTTTACTAAGGTTATCAAGAGCCTACAGTCAAAGTCTGAATGTAAATCAACGTTTGTTAACCTTGACCGCGTTCGGTGCTCAGTTCAAAAAATCTCTGGGTACACTCCGGGAGACGAAACCATTTGGAAGTCAACACGGTCGTTGACTCTGCAACGCCTAACTCGAGAGTTCTTCTGGAACTGCATACATAACACTTTCAGAGTCGGAGAGTACTGGTCTCACCTTGATAACCTTGAGATATGTGGCCAATGTTCAACTTGTGGTATTCCCGAGACGCTGGAACACATTGCCTTGGAATGTCATGCACCCGGCCAAGGAACGATTTGGGGTCTAACTCGACAACTTTGGGCAAAAAAATATGGTCAATGGCTATCGTTGAATTGGGGTTTGATATTAGAATGCAATATTGTACGCTTCAAGACAGAGAAAGGTGTCATTATCCCGGAGCAGGGGAGATTGTTTGCGATTCTAGTCTCCAGAGTCCACTGCATGGCACACCATATGGAGACTCCGTGTAACCCGAGTGATTGAGAGACCCGGTACAATTTTCTACTGGTCAGTGATTCGTGACACTTGGTTGAAAGCGCTAAAGCAACCTTACGGCGTGACCGACTTCTGACTGACAAAATAAAATTCGGACCACTTGCGTTCAAGAAACAGTTGGTATTGAACACATGGAGTGGGTTACTTATTGATGAAGATTCATTGCCAGATGACTGGACATACGAAGAGGGGGTTTTAGTGGGTATGCGACCCATGAACAACAAAGATGGGATAGGTTAAATAATTATTTTCGGGTCGGAGTCCCACACTGGTATATACGTGCGTAACGGCATTTCCTCCTGGACATTTTCCCTGGCAAGATCTGGCTAAAACCCAGCAACCAACCAGCAACACAAGCGGATGAGCTTGGAATGCTTCTATAGACTGAGATTCTTTATCCCAAACGCTCCAAAAAAATGAATTGATCAACCACCGAGGACAGTTCTTTGCTAATCTCCGATTTCGCCGGCGCACATAAGCCTACCCATGACCTAAATCTGCATGAACTCTGGATGAACATGGGTAGGAACCGTAGGATTGATTAGACGGTATGCATGGGTGTCTAATTATCCACACGCAATCTGGTAAGTTGGGAAGAATAAAAGCCTCCAGTTGCAAAGATGCTCCGGAATTGTTCTGCCAGTGGGATCCGGCCAGGTTCGTTCTGTCTCCTGACTCCTGACAGGGATATGCAGCGCTGATATGTCGGCCAAACGAACCATTCAAACTGTTGACTGAACATCACAGATCACACAGCCCCGAATTTGAAAGCTGTCAGCTGAGCGCGCGAGCCAAAGTTAACCCAAGCCACGTTGCCTCCGCACCACCATCATCTTCCCCATCCCACCCACTGCAAGCCCAATGTCGACTGCTGGAGGCACGTCTGCCTCGGACAGGACTGGGCGCATCCTCGAGAATCTGAGGCCCGCACTCGAACTTGCCAAGGCCGGTGTAACGGGCATTGGTATCCCGACGGGACTCGAGCCTGCCATCAACGGAGCCCTCCATCTGACGACGATGCTCCTGGTGTGTTTGTGAAACTTGGTAAAATATCCCTTGACCATTGATTTCCTAGACCATGAAAGCAAACAAGGAAGATCTCTCCAAACTGGAGGATACCTTGAAGAGATTGTCCGTCATTAACGTCTCCGGACCAAGTCCGGATCTGACGAAGCGGGTAGCTGATTTCACATCGTGAGTGCTCAGGCAAAGTCATTCTAGTAACTCTCTCTCAGATGTGTAGAAACCTTGCGCCACTTGTCAAAGAATGTGGTTCCGTGGCCAGCAAATCGGGCATCAAGCATTTCTTCAAGAGTAAAAATTACCAAGAAAAGATTCGGGCCATCAAGACCTCTATAGCAACTCAAATCCATGAGTTTACTGTATGTCACAGCCTGTCCTGCAAAATTTCCCTCATCCTGTTGTATGTAGTTCCAAGGCAATATCTCTATCGAGTGTCTTATTACAGATCTAGCATCAAAAGGTGAGACGAATCTGCACAAGGCTTCACAATTAATCTATGCACCAGTGGCCAATATTGTGACATCGGTCGATGCAGTGCAGAAGTCAGCGGACAACATCCAGGCATCAGTCAATTTTGTCCACTCATCGGTGGATATTGTCCACACCTCAGCAAATAATGTCCGCACAGATGAACTACTTGCCAGACTCAACTATGTGCCTGCACGATACAACGGGGAAAACACACCAGACAAATGCATGGACGGCACCCGCGTCGAAATTATACAGGACATCATGACATTTCTGACTCATGCCCCAAATCCTGTGCAGCGAGTGCTAATGCTGAGCGGCTCTGCTGGTTCAGGAAAATCAACCATTGCCAAGACTATAGCATGCCTTCTAGCTGATTCACATGGACTCGGGGCCTCCTTCTTCTTTTCGCGGGACTACGCAGACCGCAACAACCTCCGAGGTGTTCCATCTACATTGGCACGCCAGCTTGCTGACTATGATGTCAAGTACCGGAGCCTCTTGGTCAAATTCCTAGATGAGGACCGCAATGGAGTTCTCTCGGCAGACCCTCAATTACAGTTTCAGAAGCTAGTTGTTGGGTTGCTAGAGCAGACAGCGCCGAGCAGAACTCCGTGCATAATCTGCCTGGATGCACTGGATGAATGTGGCAAGGACCGTGGCCAGGTTCTGCTTCGATGGCTCTCGGACAGCATTCATCAACTACCCACACACATCCTGTTTTTTCTCACTGGGCGGCCAGATGTGCCCTCCTACCTCAAATTCAACAAACTCAGGCCATTGATTTACAACATCGTTCTGGATGACCTTGCCCGAGATACAGTCAGGTGTGATGTCAGGCTCTATGTCAGTCAATCTTTGGATGGAAGTAGGTGGACTACTCCATCTCCTTGGAGACCGCAGGACTCTGATGTGGATGAAATCACAAGGCGGGCAGATGGACTGTTTGTTTTTGCTGCAACATGTGTGCGCTATATTTGTGGAGATGGGCTCCGGTTTGATCCACAGCAGTCTGTGGACTATCTCTTAGAAGGTGCACCACTCTTCCATCTTGATGCATTATATTTTTGCATTGTCAATGAAGCCATCTTACTTCCCACTGCTCGAGATCCTCGTGGTACGGATTACCACAGTGATGCAATGCAGGTCCTGGGGACTATTTTGCATTTATCGGAACCCCTGGATCTTGTCAGTCTTGCAGCAGTGCTCCAGATGAAGCATGAACATATCAAGAGAATTCTTACACCACTGAGTGCGGTCATTCATCTTCCAGATTCAGTTGGCACTGTCAAAGTCATACATCTGTCTTTTCGAGAGTTCATGATATCCGGGATCTTGGAAGAGCAGCCAGACCCACTCTCTGGTGCAAAGAAGTGTGGACGCCCGGACTTGCTTTGCGGTACAGAAGATCAACAACGGCTGCTGACATCAAACCTAATCAGAGTCATGCAAACAGATCTCAGGTTCAACATTTGTGGGCTGCCAACCTCTTACCTACGAAACAGTGACATGCCTGAAATCCAATCACGCTTGACAACTTGTATCTCAGGCCAACTTCGTTATGCTTGTCGCTACTGGGCGGATCATCTCACTGCTGTGCCCTTTAACTTTGAGATTGCTCAGAAAGCCTACAACTTCCTAGTTGACAAGTTTCTATTTTGGCTTGAGGTGCTGAGCCTAACTGGGTTTGTTGGATATGGCACAGGGGGACTGTCTCGATGTGTAGCATGGACCAAGGTAAATGATGCTTATTGAGGGTGCATAACACAACTCTGATGAACAGCAGAGTAGCCTTTATAAAGGGGAAGCTCAACCATTACACGACTTCTGCGGTGACGGCCAGCGATTTATAGCTCTCTTTCTCCCAGCAATTGTACAATGTGCTCCCCAGATCTACCTGTCGGCTTTAGCCCTGGCACCAACACGGTCAAAAATTAGTGCCACATTTTACCAAAGTTTCCCGAGACTGGTAAAGGCAGCCAAAGGTCAGATGGAGCAATGGCCCGCCACTGTTGCAGTACTGGAGGGCCACACAAGTATGGTGCTGTCAGTTGTGTTCTCCCCAGATGGCAAGCATATTGTCTCTGGCTCTGGTGACAGAAGTGTCCGAATCTGGGATGCGGAAAGCGGAGAGCAGCTGGGTGACCCCCTTGAAGGCCACACAGGTGTGGTGAAGTCAGTTGCATTCTCCCCAGATGGCAAGCATATTGTCTCTGGCTCTAGCGACAAAAGCCTGCAAATCTGGGATGCGGAAAGCGGAGAGCAGCTCGGTGGCCCGCTTGAAGGCCACACAGACTGTGTGTGGTCAGTTGCATTCTCCCCAGATGGCAAGCATATTGTCTCTGGCTCTGGTGACAAAAGCCTCCGAATCTGGGATGCGGAAAGCGGAGAGCAGCTCGGTGGCCCGCTTGAAGGCCACACAGACGGGGTGTGGTCAGTTGCGTTCTCCCCAGATGGCAAGCATATTGTCTCTGGCTCTGGTGACAGAAGTGTCCGAATCTGGGATGCGGAAAGCGGAGAGCAGCTGGGTGACCCCCTTGAAGGCCACACAGGTGTGGTGAAGTCCGTTGCATTCTCCCCAGATGGGAAGCATATTGTCTCTGGCTCTGTTGACAAAAGCCTCCAAATCTGGGATGCGGAAAGCGGAGAGCAGCTCGGTGACCCGCTTGAAGGCCACACAGCCTGGGTCTTGTCAGTTGCATTCTCCCCAGATGGCAAGCATATTGTCTCTGGCTCTGGTGACAAAAGCCTCCGAATCTGGGATGCGGAAAGCGGAGAGCAGCTCTGTGACCCGCTTGAAGGCCACACAGACGGGGTGTGGTCAGTTGCATTCTCCCCAGATTGCAAGCATGTTGTCTCTGGCTCTGGTGACAAAAGCCTCCGAATCTGGGATGTGGAAAGCGGAGAGCAGCTGGGTGGGCCGCTTGAAGGCCACACAGACTGTGTGTGGTCAGTTGCATTCTCCCCAGATGGCAAGCATATTGTCTCTGGCTCTGGTGACAAAAGCCTCCGAATCTGGGATGCGGAAAGCGGAGAGCAGCTCGGTGGCCCGCTTGAAGGCCACACAGACTGTGTGTGGTCAGTTGCATTCTCCCCAGATGGCAAGCATATTGTCTCTGGCTCTGGTGACAAAAGCCTCCGAATCTGGGATGCGGAAAGCGGAGAGCAGCTCGGTGGCCCGCTTGAAGGCCACACAGACGGTGTGTGGTCAGTTGCATTCTCCCCAGATGGCAAGCATATTGTCTCTGGCTCTGGTGACGAAAGCCTCCGAATCTGGGATGCGGAAAGCGGAGAGCAGCTCGGTGGCCCGCTTGAAGGCCACACAGACGGGGTGTGGTCAGTTGCATTCTCCCCAGATGGCAAGCATATTGTCTCTGGCTCTGGTGACGAAAGCCTCCGAATCTGGGATGCGGAAAGCGGAGAGCAGCTCGGTGGCCCGCTTGAAGGCCACACAGACGGGGTGTGGTCAGTTGCATTCTCCCCAGATGGCAAGCATATTGTCTCTGGCTCTGGTGACAGAAGCGTCCGCATCTGGGATGTGGAAAGCGGAGAGCAGCTCGGTGACCCGCTTGAAGGCCACACAGACGGGGTCCGGTCAGTTGCATTCTCCCCAGATGGCAAGCATATTGTCTCTGGCTCTGGTGACAAAAGCCTCCGAATCTGGGATGCAGAAAGTGGAGAGCAGCTGGGTGACCCCCTTGAAGGCCACACAGGTGTGGTGAAGTCAGTTGCATTCTCCCCAGATGGCAAGCATATTGTCTCTGGTTCTGGTGACGAAAGTGTCCGAATCTGGGATGCGGAAAGTGGAGAGCAACTGGATGGCCCCTGCGGTCACCCATTGAGCTCCAAAAATTCCGATTGCTCCAGCACGGTTCATACATCCCTTTCTTTTTCAACACCTTCTGTCCTTTCTAACATATTTTCCCAGGCTTCAACTTCCAATCTGTCATCCCATTGGCAGCTGCGTGAAGGCTGGGTCTCCCAAAATGCCTCAGAATTGTTGTTCTGGCTTCCTAGCCAACACCGATTAGGTTTTTGGATGCCAGAAAACACACTGGTGGTTGGTCGTCAGCAGACAAAACTTTCGTACGAGACTTTTGTGCACGGTACAGAGTGGACCAAATGTTATGACCCAGAGGCAAGGGCAGGACCTCTGTAGAATTCTGTACTCATGTATCAACTTTTCCGGGAAAAACAAAGAAGGTCTTTTGTAGTCCCCAGACTATAGAGGCACAAGATATGCCGCTGCTTTGCTCCGGCGGATTCAGATATTGCTTGCAAATCCACTTACACAGTTATTTTTGTATTTGCAAAGAAAGAGTATACATTGTGGAACGAGGTAAGCATCTACTGAAAATGACAGTGTGAACCATCCTGAGATGTTGTTATTGAACTTGAGGTGTGTGTGTGTGGTGGTGAGGACAACAGTGGTGGGTTGGAAGTAGATTTGTTTCAATGTATTTACAGCTAGAATACGAGGGCCTTATATACTACGAGGAAAGAGGCTATGATGTCATAATTGGAGTCATATGTAGGTGAGTCATATACGAGGCTGTGCGCACTAAAGTGCTGCGCACACTAAAATGCTTCGTGCATTAAAAACCTGTGCGCCTCGAGGCTGGCCACATTGCTGTGCGGCACAGGGCTGTGCAGCCGGATGACTCGAGGTTTGCCACAAGGCAAATACTTCCTCAACAGTTGTGTATTTCAACAATCAGCCGATGTCGAGAGCTTGCTCTCGACAGTCCATCTGAGAAAGTTGACGCAAATGCTCCATTGCAATTCGAGTCGGCACATGACCATTGGTGGAAGGATTTTTTGGAGAAATGTTGAAGGTACGGTAGGGATTTACAGACAGAAAAGGGAGGTATTTGTCAGGGGAACCCCCCTTTCGCACGGCTCCGCCGGCCGCCGGCCCCGCTCCGCCGATCGCTCCGGTCCTCCGACTCGGCCAACGTCCTCCGGTCCACCGAGCTGAGCCGATGCTGCCTGGCATTCGGCATGTGATCATGCGCGTGACCTCGGCATCCGTTCCCGATCACTCCGGTCCCGTGCTCCTGTCCAGTAGACTATTTGTACCTCCGGCCTAGCGTGGGAATCCTCAGAGTTTCTTCTCTTCGGATTTCCCTCGCTAGGTGCGTTACGTAGCTACTGTTTATTCAGTATTCTCGGGCCTTGAGGTTGCCCTTACAGTATTGATGAGGGTGACCTTTCCAGGTGGAGGTAGGACTGGGACTCCAAATCAGAGGATACAGAAGAGTACGTTTGGAACCAGGCTGGCATTGAGGGACAAAAGGGCTGGTGACCTATTTTCGGGAGAAACTGCAGACAGCGGCCCCTCGTTGAGAGGAACGTAAGTTGGGTCCTCGCCGTTTCACGTATGTGAGGCTGTGCGATGCGCAATTTTGAGGATTTTGGTTGCATTCTGGAATCCGAACACGCTGTAGTAGAAGGCCTGCGGCGGTGGAAAAATTTCGGCTTTTGGAACCGAAATTCGAACCCACCGCCACAAAAAAAAAAAAAAAAAAAACCAATTCATCAAGCCCGCCATGCCGAATCGATTAAAATCCTTCCACAGAGCTCAAAATTCCAACGTCTTCGAGGGACGAAAGCGACCTTGAATATTTTCGTATGCGAATCTGTATCTAAATCCTCGGGATGGTCCCCGTCATTTCATGTGAGCTCATACAATGACACATCGATTGTCAATGAGTTTGACGCCTTCCACGGACCACGCGACAGGTGGGATTCGAATACAGTCTATGCACATGGCTCCTTTGTTTTTTGTTGTTCGCGCGCTGGAGTTTCGGAGTTGCATTACTCGGAGTTGTATTGGCTTCGAGTTTTGGCAAACGGACGCTGAATCCCAGAACATCTGGAAAACACCACATGCCTATGTAGAGCTATGTAGACACCAGTAGAGCTGTAGATTCATAGAGGCGTGTAGAGCACTAGGCGGATAGAGCTATAGAGTGATATAGAGCCACATAGAGCACCGCGGCTCTACATAGACCACCGGCAGAGGCTTGCCGCACTCGCGCGTTGCATGGATATTGGACCAGAACACATGGATATCACTGGCACACGGATAATGATTGAGAAAATGATGCATTCGGGGTGCTAATAAATATAGACGACACCGACAGCACATAAGTGAAGGTTAAAGACCGATACAATGACAAGGAAGCCAGGGCTGATGAGGAAGCTTAAGGAAGCCTGCGGAAGATGTCAAGCGGAGTCCGCCGGTACCCAGAGAAATGAGCTTGAAGATTTAGCTATCTTGACCCCGTTCATTCTTGAGATCGTACACTAGACAACTTGAGGAACGGCTTCATCAGGAAAAAAGAATTTGCTATGTCGCTGCTCACAAGATTATGTAGCACCGATAGCTCTGGTAGCCGTCTGCCGGTGCTCAGTAACTCTGGTAGCGCTGGTTGCGCCGAGTAGCCGCAGATCCCAGATCCGTAGCCGCTGATAGCCGCCGGTTATGGACTGGTAGCGCTCGGTAACCGGCAACTCGCCGGCACCCACAGAATGATGTTGTTTTGGATTTCGTTGGTAGAATACACCGTCCGATGCCCAGCGGGATGTTGGCTGGGTGGAAAGAACAGTTCAATTGTGCCTTTGATCCCACCCAGAAATTCACAGAAGAAAAACACAAAAGTCATTCAAAGTCCGACGGCACGTGCACGATGGCGTGATGTTTGACAGCAAAGCATCACCAAAAGCGGGAGAACAATCCATGATCATACATGACCATATATGGCACGCAATGGGCAGAAAGGTTGGCAGGCGTCACCTGGCCTTGGCAGAGATCCTCAAGAGAATGGAAGGATCACCTGAGGAGTGACCAAAAGAGTAGGACTAGGACTGCCCCAGTCCTATGGAGTAGGACTCAGTCCTATGAAAGTAGGACTCAGTCCTATGGAAGTAGGACTCAGTCCTATGGAAGTAGGACTCACTGCCGCATTAGCGGATGACAGTCGTCGCTAGAAAATGCCAGTTATCGCTTAATTGACATATGCCGTACTATCTCGGATAAACGCCGGCTCTTCTCGGTTATTTATCTCTGGCCATCTCGGCACATCTCGGTACGGCTGCTACCCCGTTGCTACCTCGCCGGGTCTGCTTGACTGGATCTTCGTTGACGCAGTGTTATCGACATTCCAAACGTGTGCTTGCTCTGGCCCTGGGAATGCAGAGCTCGCTTGGGGAATTCACGTTGAATCTGCGGCTTTTTCGATGTTCAAATACTCCGCTTAGTTCTTCTCAACACTTTATCGGATCTATACAGGGGATTCAGCACTCAAATCGGGGCATTCTTTATCTCTCCGACATGCTGGGATTCTGTTTTTCCCCAATAAATATCCGATGGCTCTCCGCAGCATCGGATATTTAAGGCCAGTACCGAGCACTACGCAGCTCTAATCCTCCGACTGCACCTGGACAATGAGCTCCCTCGGTGAGTTCACCTAATTTCTTGCTACAAAAATTGATATCTCCCTCAGACACCCGATTTGACGCCGCCGACGACCTCACTGTAACAGAAATTTCTCGTTACCGTTCATTCGTGAGCTCTGGTCTTTACTTTCGCTTCTTTGGGTCTGACGACCATGACACATGCAGTTTTTTCCTGCTTCTGTGTCTGAGCCCAAGGGCGAAGTATATTTCTCTGTTGAAGATGCCTCACGATGGATGACGGGGCGTGGCTACAGCCTGTGGCAAGAACATGACCCCACAAAACGGGTGGATCGCTTGTTCCACCCAGATAATGCCTTGCTCAAAGACTTGCGTGGCTATCGAGACCAGGTGAGTAACATACATTCCGCAAAATAGAACGTGCACTCATTCAGGCGCAGATTATTGGCCCCGCATATCTCAAGCATCCTTTTTTCGGTCTTGAGAGAGCGAAGGAATGGGTCCTGCCTGCTCCCTTTGCGAGTTACAAGCAGGCTATGGACGAGGTGTTTATTGTTTTGGTTTCTCTCTGGCTTTCTATTCTCATGCCAGCAACACAGATACAACATTCGCGGGGACGCGCACGCGAGAGATCTTCTTCTTCCCGCCATTCATCGCCGTCAAATTACAGCGGACGTCGATCCGTGTCACTGGCCAGTCAGGGCTGGTCATCTCCTGTTCCTTCTCCCTCTCGATCACCCTCAGTCTCGCGTTCCCCCTCCCTGATGCCATCCCGTTCTCCCTCACGATCTCGCTCTCCCTCACTCACGAGATCGGAGTCGATTCATCGAGCACTAGCGGCTCGGCTGCTTTCGGGCTCACGCGCCCAGTCACCACAATCTCGTTCGGGGACATTATCTCCCCATTCCTCACGTGCATCGTCTCGGTCTCAATCTCAGTCTCGCGACTCCAGTCCGGCACAATCCAACGCCGAATCAAAAAACGCGCCAAAGCGCAGTCATAGTATGTCCCGCAGCCATGCAGTTATTCACCATTTAAAATATATCTACAGAAGGAAAGGGAAAAGCCAGGGAGACAGATGTCGATGACGCGGAGAAGAAAGTGAAGATAACGCGTGAACTGAAAGTCAACGGAGTAACAAGACTCACGGAAGCTCCGAGGACTTGGACAGTTCCCCAAGACAACACCACTTACCTCCTTGACCTTTCTGAGTCCCCCGATGTGTTGAATGAGCCGCGCAAGCCTGGAGTTCGGAAGAGTGTGGACGCTTTCATCAGAGATGAAGTGTGTCCTTGTTCTTTTTCTCTCTTCAAATCTCTGAGGATTCATTTCCAGGATCAAGATGCATGGGGTGGTTCGACGGGCAGTAAGAATGGGGACGTTTGGGTACATGCTTTCGGCGAAGATCGTGTGCGTGCACGCCGAGTACATCTCAAGTGCCAGGGTGTTCGCACCTGCGAGTATGTCTCGGAGGAGCTTTTTGGGGACTGCGAGCGATATGAGCCCGACGAAGCGGCAATGAGAGATCTGTGGAATCACGAGTTGGATGCAAACGAGCGGGAGGCGGCTTCTGCGGGATCGATTCTGTCACGGTGAGGAGATAGAGTGTTTTTCAACATGCTTTCGAACTTACCGTTTGCAGATTTTATCAGCGTGTCATGAAATCGAAATGTGACGTTGAGTGCGACGGGGTACCTATCCTTGTCCTGCGATCGAAGGTATATCTGCATCCCAATAAGTTCTCTTTGATTCTGATGTCGACTATTTCACGAGCTTTTTCACCAGCTCTTTGATGCCATTCACCGCGTCACGGGCGTGAAGCTGAAACTGCGGCCATTCTTTCCCGATGGGAATTGTCGCATTATCATGCTCGATGGTGAAGTCGCCCAAGCACTTGGCCTGGGCTCATTCCTGGTGACGTATAACCAGCCTGCGATCAGCAACATCCATACAATGGACAAGATAGTGCTGCTTTTATACGTCCTAAAGACATGTGTAGTTCACTTTCAACGGTCCGTATGATCTTTACACTCGGTTCTGACGGTGCGGTTAATATTATTATTATTTCAGCCACATCGACGAGCTCTCCAGGTCCAATGTCCCGCCAGATGTCATCGTCCGTCTCAAATCAATCCTTGGGTTGAACTCGCAAGAGGAGATCGACGCATGGCACGCGTTCTGCGAAGGTCAGGCAAACCCGAAGGTCAAGCGTAAGTTCTGGCTCTCTTTCATTAATTTGGGCTAATTGCCCTTCAGAGTGGTACCTTCAAAAGCAGCGAAACCCTTGGTACCTTCCTTCCGTCAACGCACATCTCTCAAGAATCTCGCGGGACGATTGGAACATCACACCTCGCACAACCAATATCGCCGAGACGTCTCACGCTTCGACCAATGCGGACACATCCACAAGTCTGCCGCTCCTTCCCGCTATCCTCGCGTCAGTCGTTTTATGTTGCGCTTGATTGAGACATCTGATCAAGTTGTTTTCAGGACACAGCAACGGGACAATGACGAGATAGATGAGATACACCAAATTGCGCGTGCTGGTATCATGCGGAAGCGCTGGAACGGACCCTCTCAGCGTGAGCACCTTTCGGAGCAGCGAGCGGGATGGACTGCACGGAAGAGGGATGAACGCAACGACGATCTTGCAAGGTACGATGCCTTGGCCCAGGATCGGGAGGAGGGGCAGGAGGAATGGCGCTTTTCTCTCGCACGTGGCCATGCACTCCAAGAGCAGATGCAGTTGGTGCAGGCGGAGTTGAAAGCCGACAAGCGACGGACGGACTTGGCCGAGGAAATCAAGACATTGCGGGCTGCAGTGGAATTTGAGAAGGAAGCTCGGCGTGATTGGGTCGTTCAGCGTGGGCAGATTGATGTTGAATTGAAGGCGTTGCGAGCGGGGCCATTGAAAGGTGTTCAAATCAACCGGACGCGCACGGAGACCGAACAAGTTGATAATACGGTACCCGGTGAGACATTGATTTGTGTCGTTCTTTCAAAGTTGTACTTCTTCTTACGCAGCCCAAGAATCGGGCTCACCGCTTCACGTACCAGATATGCGTGAGTAAAGAGGCTTATGTTTCCCTAATTCTCACGGAACATGGAACAGATGAGCCCAACGACGGGCCGGATGAAGGACTGGACAAAGATATGACCCAGCTAGACTATTTCCCCACAAATCCGAATGGTAGGTTGAATTCCGGAATTGATTACCATTAATTAAGCCTTACCAGATCCGATTTTTGACGACCTTATGCTTGTTGACCCTGCACTTCCGCACCAGGCTTCCGCGGATTATCCTACCGAGCCACCATTCCACTGGAACGCCGGTATTGTGCTCGATCCCGCCCTCGAACCCAACTATCTTGGTAAGCACACTCGTGTCAATGCGAGATGCACGACTTACTTGCCAAAGTCCTAGGAGGGTCGGATGATCTCCAGGCCTCCTTGGCTCCCACGAGCGGTACCTCGGGGGCCAACTATGTGCCTTCGCTGCCACCACCACCGCCATCGCCACCAGCGGATCACCCGACGGAAACTTCCGAGCCGGCTCGAGCGCGACGTCGCAAACGTGAGCCGGAGGTGGATCCCGCAAATGAGATTGAAGGAAAGCGAAGTCGGCGAACATCCAGGCGCGCAAGGGGTGAAGAAATTCTGCAAGATAAGATTGAGTAGCAAATGTAATTACATCATGCATGCCGAGAATGCATACGCGAGATTCTTAGCGAGCATAATCATTAGGCCATTGAACGTTGATTGAACGTAACAGCCAGCCGAAATAATGGGACTCAATCCTACTTTCATAGGACTGAGTCCTACTCCATAGGACTGGGGCAGTCCTAGTCCTACTCTTCTGGTATATACTCGGATCACCTGGCCAGGTGACCCGCCGACCATCCATTGCCTTGGATGGGTTTCCGCAGGTTTCCGCTCTTCCCCTCACATCCATATATTGCCAGATCTCTTCTCCGCTTCACGAACCACGGTAGACACAAAGGTACAGAGGAAGATGGAAAAACGATATATTGCAATGAAGCAGAAACATACATAGAGCGTTACGACACGAGTACGACCCGAGTAGGACCAGGAGGTCTCGCAGGAGGTCTCGCAGGAAACAAATCGGAAACATCGTGTGCGCCGAGGGATTGAGGGATACAGGGACTCGAACGGTTTGGCGGGATGAGAGTCGGGCATTGGAGTCTTGACGATGCGTGAGGCTTGATTTGGCACTTTTGACTAACTTGCGTCGGCCAAAGATGAGGAGGTTTGGCAAGGAGCAGGTTGAGACTTTGAGGGGACTATAGTCTTGGGTAAACGAGAGAGGCTTCTTGAAGGACTTGAGATCTTGCGAGCAGCGAGCCACGATAAATGGCTTGAGACTTGAGCACGATGTAGGCTTGAGAGGCTCGGGTAAGCCCGTGGTGCTTGAGACTTCAGGTCTTGAGGTATAAACAGCTCCGAGGGCCCAGATAGAGGCGAGGATAGGAAGGGTATAGTCGGTGGAGGCGGCAGCGAGATGGGGGGAAAGAGGAAGAGGGAATGACAGGCCACATCAAACATCAACCAACGATCACGCGTTCATCAGCACGCACGGACCAACGCACGGACCATCCATTTTGATCTTCCATGTGCACGCGACCGTCTTCTCGCAACCCACTGGCAACGACCTGCGCTGCACATCTGTACTTCCGTACCAATGGCAGCAGAATAATCTCTCGCTCTAAAGTAGATACATACTCATGGCAATACCGTGACCGACGCCGACAATTCTCTACGAGTTGAAACGATGCCGCATGGGTGGCTCCTATGAGTCTTAAAAGTTAACCGGTCATGCATAGACCACTGAGCTCCACTGAGCTTTGTAGAAGTTGAGGCTTTGCCGCACACTTTATGCAGTGATCGTCGTTTCAATGCTCACGTTCCCACGCATTATACGGCAAGATTGCTAGGACTTGTATGGAAACAGAATGCTGCTGCCGCCTTCCATAGGGCATACCTGGCTGGGTACACCATCCAAAGCAACGGCCGGCCGGGTGAACCGCATCCAAGGCCTTGGCAACGGCATCCGGCCCGACCTTCTACATCTGGGCATAGCAGATCTTTTCAGTTTTGGTGATGTCAACAACGGCATAGCTGACGTGTCCCTTCCCTTCTCCCCCCATCTTCCCCTTCCTTCGCCCTCCCTCCCTTCGTTCTTGTAAACCGTCTGCTGGCTTCAAGCTTTCGTCAAGTAACCTCCCTACCCGCTTCAAGCCCGTCAAGCTCTGGAACCCCACCCTTCCCTCTTTTGTCTTCCGATGTCGCCCAAGCTACCGCGACTGAAGCCTCCAACTCCAAGTGTACTGAAACTCTCAAGCCACTGATTCCTTCACTCTTCCCTCGTCACCTCCAACGTCCTCAAATTTCAAGCTACTTCGTCCACTCCGACTAGCAGCAAGTGCCTGTCGCTTCGCATCTTCAAATCACAGGTCCCAATGACGCAATCCGCCACACTTTAACTTGGCCGTGATCTGAGTTGTTAGTTTGATCATGTACATGGGTGCGTCGAAGTTGAGAATGGCCCAAAGGACTTGATGAAAACCGATTGAACTTTGAACTTTGAAGACAGCTTGCAGAAGACGAGAGCTCGGAGGAGAAGAGAAGAGATGGAAGAGGGGGAAAAAGAGGGGAAAAGAACAACTTGAAGTCGACGCACCGATGACTCGGGCTTCTTTTATAGGTCGTCCCCACGCCGTCTGCGCAGCCGGCCAGCAACAAGGCACGCAGAGGCACGCGGACCCTGCGTGCCTACATCGAGCGGTGTAGCGGGGATACTCGAGTGTAGATGTGGTGGCTGACAGTAGAGTCGGAGTGTCTATGGTGCTCTACATAGAGTCCTCGGCTCTATCCGGCTCTATGTCGTACCTGGAGATCTATAGAGCGGGCCGGCCTCTATATGCGCCAAAGGTGTTTCCAGATGAAACCCAGCGTAAATATTTTGGATGAAAGGATTTCAACCCAGAGCCTTCAGTCTAGACCTTGGAAGTGGAGAGCAGAGCGGCTGGTTCATTGTCTCGGGATAGTAGATACACGAGAGTAACATGCGGGATATTGGGCAAAGTGGGGAAAAAGGCCGAATAGTACGAAACTATGCCTCGGAGGGAGTCGTACCCCCGCGGCCCGTCACTCTTGAAACTTGAAGTTCGCACTAATGCATGATGGAAACCGGCGATGAGGTTTAATCGACTCCCGTAGTCGACAGAGGCCTGTTTATACAGCACTGTGTCCTGTCCATCGCTCGGCGGATTCGCTCAGAGAACGGATACACTTGAGCTCAGTGATTATGAATCGGATTGCTTCGATTTATGAATCGGATTGCTTCGATTTTTTTTCACGACCAACTCACGAGGACAGACACGGCAAGAGTCCGTGACCAGCGAGCCATCTAGAGCCAGCCAGAGCAAGATCGCAAAGCCTGGAGATCAGATCGAATTCGATCGGGGACCATATTGAGGACAATGGATGTTGGCGCTGACACCGGATGACTGATTGTTTTGGAATAAGCGAGTGGGCCTCGAGGCAGGTAAAACTGGGTGTATTCCGTGAGCTACAGGTCTGGAAGAGATACTACGGATGGGCAGAGTAGAGACGAGTGTCGAAAAAGGAATTGTGATGCGGTGAAAATGCCAAAAAAAAGGGGGCAGAAAATTCACCAGAACACCAAGGCACATCAATCGGACCGCGTTCCCCATCTGCCGTCGCTTTGTGCACCGCGGTGAGCGATCGGACATACCTAGCGAGGAATCACACCGCCAATTGCCAAATTTAGGTTGAACCGACATACTGTTTGAAAGTCAAACTTTTGGATTGTACAAAGTTGCGGCAGAAGTGCACCCCGAAACAATTAGTATAAGGTCGCATAAACATGTAGCCAAAACTACTTGAATAACATCGCACTTCAGTGAAACTGATGTGTGACTGGAATGCTGCAATTCGATAGATGATCTGCAGCTGAGCTGAAGACGGGCAGGTTTTCTTTCCCCCTTGCAGCAGTACGACATTATGCTATTACACCGAGGGATGTCATACTCCTGCAATGGGAAAAAAAAAACATACCTTGTCTTCAGCTCAGCTGCAGACCATCTGCGGGTGAGTGTTGGATTGTCGGCGGATGGGCGGCAGATTGGCGGCGGATGATCCGCCGACCAAATTTCAGCGCGCCCGAAACCCATGGTTTCGGCTTGAGTTTCGGCTCTGGCCAAAATGCACACGGCATTTCAGTTGAACTGAACCGAGAGTCTGAGTTTCAGCTGCCATTTCAGCTGCGCTGAAATGTCAGATTTCAACGGCACTTTTTCTCAAACCGAAACGTAAACGTTACGGTTCGCATTTCGGCGGAACCGTTGTGTGAATTGAATTACAGCATTTCAGTTGCAAATCACACTGGTTGAACATTTCAAGTAATTCAGTCAAAAAATTGATGAAATCTGTTTTGAATAACACAGCAGTTTTTCACCGAAGAAGTTGGTGTAAAACTTGAATGTTCTTTGTCATTTATTTGAATGTCACCAAGAATTCAGCACTTTTTCAAACATAATTCACCCCATTTGGAAATTTCACAAGGAAGTTTCAGGTTTTTTGCCAATTCTTTCTTGAAAAAGTGGTGCAGTATCCAAAACAAAATTCACTCATTTATTCACTGAAATATCCGAATAGTTCAACCAGTGTCAGTTCCACCGAAGTGCAAATTTATTCAGCTGATTTAAGCTGCGCTTTCATACGAACTTATACTACTTATTTCGGGGCGCGCTTCGGCCCCAAATTTGTACGATTCGAAAGTCCAACTTTCACATAGTACGTCGGTTGAACCTAAATTTGGAAATTGGTGGTGTGAATGACGAACATGCTCTCAAATTTCCCGATCGGGATACTTTGTGATGGCATTTTAGAAAGCGGGTATTCGGACTCCCCGGAGTCGTACAGCGCCGTTTTCCATACCTGCAGGTGAGCTTGAATGTGTGTCTGTAGCAGTTCACGTATAGCTTCAGGCACAGAGAGGGAGTTTAGTTCCAGCGCCATGCTGCACGATCTTCACGATAGGAAGAAAGAAGACGCTATTTGGAGAGCAAAGATTCAAGGACGTGCAAAATTCAGAGATGTAGAGGTGCGCTCAGTTGTGGGAGTTAGCGGCATCTGAGTCTCCGGATGTTGTCCTTGGACCGAGCTCACAAGGTCGCAGCAGAGAATACCAAGAGAATACGGATGCGAAAAGAGTTGCAGTGGTCGTTGCGAGACACCGTCCAATTCGTCGAACCATGTCGGCCAGAATTCAGAACCTGGGCATATAGCGTCGGCCAGAATTCAGAACCTGGGCATATAGCGTTGTCCGAGGGAGCCGGAGGAAAAGAGAGACGACCAGTGAGAGAGAATTATCCAAGAGAGTCACTTTGTAAATTTGGCTTGCGTCCTCTTGAAATGGATCGAGGGCGGCCTCACCCGCAAATTCAGAGCCGCCCACGATCAAGAAGTGCGCACTGTACGATCCCGACCCCCCCCCCCCCCCCCCCCCCCCCCCCAAAATATGATGGTGTTTATCGGACAAAAATACGATGAAGGACATTTTCATCAATTTTCATCCATTTTCACTGATCGCGCCAATGAAATTGGATGCATATGGATGCATGTGGATGCAAGTTGATGCTTTTCAGTGCAATTGGGTGCAAGACCTGTTTTTTTGCATTGCATCAGTGATTTGCATTGCATTGCATCGTTCTCACCCGGTGTATACTAACAACTGCACAGACATGGCGCTGCATTGATTTGCATTGATCGGTGGAACAAATCTTTGATGCAAACACGGCGATCAATGCAATGCACTTCTTTGGGGCCATAATCCCTATTTCCTTATTCAGTTTGTGGCTGTTCCTGCATAGGAGATCAGGTGAGTTGCCTTTTCGGCCCTCTCAACTTGTTCCTATCTTGTTGTTCCTTCCGCCATGTCCATCCCCCTCCCCCTCCCAGCTAGTGATGTTCAGGGCCCGGCTTTGGCACCGTGACGAAAGCCCGACTGCTGGCCGGCATTGCCGCACAGACCTGCCAAAGAAAATGTGAACCCGCAGTTCGACCCAAATTTGGATTCTAGGGCGGTTGGGCTGAAACTTCTTTTATTCAGAAAAATACAAAAGGTGAGTTTAAGGTTTGAGTACTTGTTGGTGAATCTCTTATCAATTTAAGCGGTATATTTTGGCCAGGGGGTAAGAATCAACATGGAGGAGGTTTCCCGACGCGGGGTTACAAAGAACTGAACCGGGAATGAGGTTGCTGGACGAGGTGGTTATGAAGAACTGAATGGACGGGAAGGGAAAGCAGGGGAATTATATTAGTAGCCTGATATGGACTGCTTTCGCGCTGACTTTAAATCAGATTAATGTGTTTGAATGCAGTTGCGGAAGACTGCACCGGTTTGCATTGATTGGCATCAAATTGTCTGGTGAAATTGGATGCATTTCAAGGAAGTGCATCACTTTTCATCCTGGCTTGATGCACCTTGGCCATTGATGAAATGCAATGCACATGACTGGGCTTTGCGTGTGTCCAACTTGCATTGAATTTCACTGTGTGATGCATCAAATTTCACTTGAAATCATCCATTTGCATCGATTCACATCCATCTGCATCCATCTGCATCCACTTTCATCAACATTTTGAATGAAAGTGGATGAAAGCTGATGTGCATCATATTTTTGTCCAATAAACCCCGTCATACCCAAGACCATCGTAGCCAAAGCGGCGGTGCTCTGGGAGCGAGCCAATTGTCTTGTTGTTCACTGGCAGCCAGGTGGCAATGGCCCGTCATCATTTATCTTATAACTGATCATCCTTCTCAGAGTCGGAACAGCTCCAGAGCTCATTCGCGTCGCTGGATGATCGCATAAACAACTTTCAGTGCAAGATGCCCTTTCCGGACACCGCCCCGCAGACTTTGAGTGAGCGCCGTACGCTTATCGCCGGGCGCGGCATGGCACATGCCGTCACAATCCAGCTCCAGGGTATATTCGCACACACAAGCCCGGAATCGAAGCTTGATCGAAGCAAAAATGTCTCGTTGCCGCGAAAACAATTCTCGAGCTCACTTCAGAGGCCGAGCTGCTCGAACCCCATTTTCTCGGTTTGCACCTCGAGTTTCGTCCCTCGTTCGCTTACTAAAATTTCCCTACAGACGATTTGGGCTGCCGCGTGCTCCGTTGCTGTGGACGAGATCGCTGCCCTGCGCGCCGCGAGGCGGGCACGCGGCCACGACGTCCCGTCGGCCGCAGAAAGGGCTCTCGTGGAGGTGTTTGACACTGCTATCAACGCCATGCGGTGGCTGAGTACCTGGCTTAACCCTCTGCTCAAAGAATGCCAATTCTCGAGAATCGAAGGGGCCAGCGCGCAATGGGCTTGAAATGCCGTGTTAGAATATTTGCACGTATAATGTGTGGAATGCTGTGTAGCTGTACCTGGAGGCTCAACTGGCGCCGGGAACTACGTGTGACGTCACGCTTTCCTCCATTCTCTCCCTGCCCCACTTGACGCACAGAAAAATTGTCACCCCATCGAATTTTGCGAAGCACCACTGCGTGGAGCATCCGCTCGATGAAGTGACAATTTTTATGTCAGTCAGCGTGGGGCAGCTTGAGAATTCCGATTCCGAGTTGCATTGGATCTGGTTTTTTTTTCGTGTGGTTGCGGGCGCCGGCCCGGACGGCTGGGGTTTTCCACCCCAGACCCCGACCGCTGCGCGGGGCTTACCGCTCGCCGCTGGGCCCACTGCGTGGGGCCTGCGCTCGCCGCGGGGCCCACTGCGTGGAGCGCAAAAGAAAGGCATTTGTGAGGTTCGAACTTGACACCTCAGCAAAAGTGTAAATGTGGGCAAGGCGCGTCGTAACAGAACAGAGACCTCGCGCCGTGTGGAATTTGCGAAATGATGGGTACAGGTGCCTAGCGACCGATCCCATCAGCACAGCCACTAAAAGTTCCCGGTGCCAGTTTAAATTCCGCTGTACCTACTTGACTTTGCTTGAAACTAGAAGCCCAAAATCTGTTATACACATATGTATCACACGGACACCGCGACAGATAACGCACGTAATTGTACAGCACCGGCAATCCTCGACTCCGCACCCCCAAAATATCTGGGTATATCCCGATTCCCGACGTGGCTTCTCATCCAAGAGAGAAACCGAACCGTAGGAAACCATCTCATTCACATGACATTCATCAAGACGGCCTGTTTTCCAGATTCATGGCCCGCGATGAATCTAAGTCTCGCTGTCTTGTGTTGCATATCCAACGATTGATACCGTTGATCAGTACTTCAGCCTTGCGAAGGTTCGGGCATAATTTCCCCCTGGTCTCTACATCCTCGATCTGTCCGTGAAATTCCGGTCCACACATGGACCATCCACACCCGTATTGGCGAAACAAAGATATTGGTGTCTTCCCAGTACCACACCGGGTAATCAATTGTGTCGTCCCACACAAAGTCTCATTCAAGTGATTCGGGACTTTCGCTCTCCGGGCTCTGTATAATTATCTCGAACAAAATCATGAAGCCGCCTTTGTGTTTTGGGTTAGCCGTGGGCCTTTGGTACCCTCGTCTGGGCGTCTCTTTTTGGGTTCTTCCGCAGGCACCCATCGCCTGCTAATCGGTGGGTTTAGGACGGCTTTTTTCGGTGTGTGTCTTCTTCATCTACTTGCCACGGCGCACGGCATGTGTGACGGAGAGCAGCAGTCGGCTGCTAGTTCCGCCACACAAGAGGTTTCGGTTCTGTGGGTGGTCGGTCCAACAAGGTGAGTGGCGTAATGATAGTCTTGACGAGGGGACTAGCTACGGACATCGCAGGGTTATATACTACGATCGACAAGTGAAACAGAAAGGGGTAGAAAATCAGAGAGTGTGGATCACGGTCGTCAGGTGGTATCTTGGCGGCGGCGGCCTTTCGGCAGCCGCGTCGAGTCGGGACGAGGGATAAAAGAACGGAAATAAGGAGTGTCGGGGGGTAGGTAATCAAAATAAAACTCAGCTGTTACATCCGCCCTCCAGGTCGTCGATACGCGACGATCTAAGCAAGTTAGACTCTTCAACAAGTTCGGCGTGAGTGTGTTGAACGCAGTCCGGCATCAAGGAATAATCAACGCGGGAGCTGAGCTTCAACAGAACTCCGGGAATGTGAGTCAAACCGCCGCTGAATCTATCGGTCATCTTTTCATCTTCATAGAAGGAGTCAGCGCCGCGCTCGCGTGCAAATTGAACCACAGAATTTGGTTCCGCGGGGATCAAAGTGTCAAACAGCAGCGGATCAGGAAAGGAGTGATCGGAATGAGGCTTGTCTCCTGCCTCCATCTCGCTTTCCATCTTCGCGTTCAACTCGCCGTCATGCGCTGGTGCTAACTGCGAGACCCTCACAAGCCTTCTGGATTCTCTGCCATCCACTGGGGATGTTGGATTCATCTCGGGCCCAAACGGCCGTGCATCATTCTTCAAGTATTTCTGGCGCACGGATGGAGAGCTGGAAAGTACTGGTGGGCTCGCCAGACTGGGTAAATATCTTCCAGAGTCTGTGAGCAGACATTTCGCTTCCAAAGGCGCGCTCTGGTTTTCTGCGTCAAGCACGCGCGCGTCGCCTAAATCAGTGGGTAGACGCACATCAGAAACTTCACTAGAGGTATAGTCGGAGCCTTTACAGCTCGCCACATCATTCTCATTGTTGTCAGTCGCTTCCATGGAAGGCATATCGGGATCCGTATCAGAATCAATCTCCGTCTCGGAGTCGGAAACCAAAGTCAAGGCGTCGAACTTCGAGTAAAAATCATCGAAAATTTCAGTGAGCTCCCACCACGATTCTAGTGGCTCCACCCCGCCCTCCACGACTTCGAGAGGGACATCAAGCCGTACGCTTCCAATGTACATGCTTTCCAGTACGTCGGGGCTGATGACACATGCTTTTATTGCGTCCGGGTAGCCAGAAACCGAACCCTCAGAATCGTCGTTTTACGGCGCCATTCGTGGATACCGATTACACGGATCACCGCTGGAACATCCTCATCGGAGACACCGCAAGACTCGCAAATGTAATTGAGTGAATTGAGAACAGGATAGCGGGCATGGAACACGACCTTCGGGACGTGAAGCGGAATGGAAGGGATTCAGAAGAAGGTCGAATTTGACAAGACTGTCCAAATGTTCACGTAATGGGATGTGTACATAGATGGCAAGGGACTTTGAGTTGCAGTTGTCGCTGTGAAACCGTAAATCAGAAAAAAAAGATTGAGGGAGATCCGTTCAAGGAGCAAGCAAGTTGGATGAGCGAAAGAAGCACGGTTTCGAGCGAAAAGGCCGGGCGGTTGAAAGCCGTAACCTGGATGAAGTATTGGCTCACAGAACTAACCAAAAGCCTGCAGTACCTTGCGTGCGGAGGTCCAGCAAGCCCTGGGGTTGTTCAACGGGCCAACAATGCCACGAATCCCACGATCATTATGCGCGACGAGCAGATTAGCCCTAGGGATAGGCACCGTACCGTATACGGCTACGGCCGTACACACGGCGGACAATCAGCCGTCACCTGCGAAAAAGTTGCCGTGGTCACCTTACCGGCGGTTGAACTGTCACCTTGTTAAACCCGGGCCCTTGCCCCTTTCGGCCAAAGCAACGTCAAAATTCGGGGCACGAGGCTGCCGCGTGTTTCGGCTGTTTCCGGGAAATGGATAAGTTGAAAAGACCAAATTTATTCCGTTGAGCTTGGGTGTCCTCGAAATATTCTCGTAGCTTCAAAAAAAGATTTTTACACGCAGAAGTAATCTATGTAAGAATTCCGCGAGAAACTACGAACACACTAGATAAAAATATGCTCCCAATCAAGGGGTACCGGAAACCGTAATGCCGGATATGGACTCCCAAAATGCACGTGATCGGTCCATGGGGTCCTCTTTCCTTTTGGATCTGCCGGACCGCGTTACCGCAATCATTCCTCGTTGAACTAACATTGGAAGTGTTCGTTCAGACGCGAAATCCTTCCAGATATTCTGAAACCTTGGGACAAATCATTTTAAATCTCATTGAATGTAATCGATGTTCTTTGTAAGTGTAGGCATCAACGCTTGTCGTGTCTTGACTTCCAGTGCATCCTTAACTGCCCATAGCACTCGGAGGAGCGCTTTCACGCACCCAAAAATAATCCCAGCATGTAAATACATAGTTCTAGCAAGTTGCAACATAAGGACATGCCCACACCATGAGAACTGAACTCAACCAAAGCGCCGTTCAGCACCTGTCACGCATTCGTCACAGGCGTGATGGCTTCCGCATTTGGGGGGTTGTACCCCCCCTGGTATCCGGGGTCCTGGGGGGAGTCGACGTCGTCGCTTAGGTTTTCACTCACCCCTTGCTCCCAATGACAAAAAGTTGCAGTTTCCCTTTGTCAAATCAATGGTAGGGGACTTTTTTCTCTGGATGCACTACTGGTACTCACAACTTTGTTCTTAATTTTTTCCGAATGGTAATTCAGCGCAGTAGGAATACTACAGAAGTACATCAACAGCCGTGTGACAGGTAGGAGGCTGCCAAGGCCTGCCGAGGTGTTCCGGCCGGTCACACCCATCTCGAAACACCGAATAGGTGCAGTTTAGCTATACAATGTAAGCCACAAAAAATTATCTTGTTGTCTAGTAGCCCACCTCGATACCGTACGGAGAAATAAAAGGGTTTGAGCTGTTACAAACCTGAGATAGCAGCTTTTCTCTCATTCGGAGCATGGTTTCTCGTATTTCCTGGTATGGCTTTCCTTAGCTTTTCTCATGCAATTGAACTAGCTATCAATAGTGGTGGAACCCGAGAGTGTTTAACCTTCAACGAGACCAAGGGGTACCGGAAACCGTAATGCCGGATATGGACCACCCATTTGCACGTGATTAGGTTGCGGGGTCCTCTTTCCCTTTTGAGATGTCGGACCGCATCACCGCGATCATTCCACCGCACAATATGCCTGAAAGTTTTGGTGCAGAGGGGGGATCCTTCCAGATATTCGGAGGTCATGTTACAAATCGTTTTAAATCTGACTGAATGCAACACAATTTTTTCTGTAAGCATGCGAGTGAAACCTGGCTCATCCTGACTTTCATTGCGTATGTGAGACCCCCATTTGCACCTGGTGATTGGGGGATGCATTGTAAGGATTCAGAAATAATCCCACAGCTTGGAAACACCGATTTGACAAGTTTGAAGGTAATGGCATGCCCGCAACATGAGTATTGAACTTAACCACCGCACCGTCAAGCACTGGTCACGCAATCGTCACAGGCGTGATGGCTTCCGCATTTGGGGGGTTGTACCCCCCCTGGTATCTGGGGTCCTGGGGGGAGTCGACGTCGTCGCTTAGGTTTTCACTCACCCCTTGAACGAGACTCAAAATTGTATATTCAACCATGCCATCAAACAGGTTCCCGGCAATGTCCGAGACACATGCGGGCCTCATGCTCGCGTGGCTTTGCCAAAAGGAGATGCGCCCAGAATTAACCAGGTGACAGTTCAGGTACCGGTAAGGTGACCACTGCAATCGTTTTTGCAGGTGACAGCTCTTTGTCGGATAATTCTATTTGTGAGCCCGGCTTTCACCGCTTAGGGGGTTGACAAATAACATAATTCTATTTGGAAGCCCCCCTAAGCGAAAGATAAGGCTTATCTTTCCGCCGGGCCGCGCTCCATCTAATCTGAATCTCTCCCTCTTGCTACCTTCTAGTGATGTATTCCCCATCCTCATACTCGAGCCCAATATAACTTGAAGCATTACATTGTGAAGTAGGCCCTGGTGCCACTTGTGACTCTTGGGGTAGCCTTTTTCTCTGTGCTGTATTGCGAGCCTATGTAACAGCAAGATTCAGCACGCTGTTGTCCAAATCCAAGGCGCGCGTTTCTGCCTGGCAGCCTGTTGTTCTGGAATGATCATTGATTCACGAAACATCCACATCCACTTATACTGCGACTCAGACCGTGAAGATGTGGGATTCGCACCTTTCCCAGAATCATGTATTGCAAGCGTGATCCTTGTGTACCCAAATTCTACCAGCACCAACGCGCTCTCGCTGAGGTGACCGCAAAATTGAAGCGCTTGGGCAAAGAAAAGCATGGGCTGAGTGCCAGCACCATCACCAATGTGGACAAGAAGCTTAAGAAAGTACTACCGGTGGCCAAATTGGTCAGACATCAACTGTCAAGAAGGAGAATCGGGAAGATGGGACAACGAGAACAATCAAGAAGAAGCGGCATTCGGCTGATCGGGATTTGGCTTTGGATGGACTCATTCTTTCACCCAGGAAGAGGTGCCGCATTCAATAGACCGTCTCGTAGTAGAATTAAATGTATATTATTGTGGCCGCTCCGGGGCCGCCAATCTTATCAATGTTTGAGGGCTGCCAAGTTCTATTTGGCAACCCCCCAAAAATTAGGGGGGCTCACATTTAAGCCCTACCGGCAGCCGGGCTCACAAATAGAATTATCCCTCTTTGTCCGCCGTGACAAGTTACGGTGCTTTACGGTACGGTTGACCCCCGTCACCGTACCGTAAGGTGCGATCCAGGAGGGCTTACGGTACGGGGGTCCATATTTTACGGCCGTACACCATCAATAAAGGTGTGTTCACCGTTCTTTGCTCACTCACACAGTCCCGTAGTAGCTTAAAGTCATACATAACTTGTTGCTCAACTCCGCTGCACTCACGTCCATTCGCCAACGAGGCTGGGGCACTGCCAAGCTCGTTCAGTACTGTTTGCCGACTCGAAAAATTCTGACGCGAGACCATCAAATGCCGAAGATGTTCAGTCACACCTGTGGACAAAACAACTGCCCCCCAAAAGTGCCTTGAGTTGATATTCGGATGCTTCCAATGGTAATTTGGAGGGGTTGATTATTGCTAGGATTTATGGCCGTACGCTGGCCGTATGCGGCCGTATGTTTACGGCCGTATGGGCTGCCCTGACGGTCTATGGCCGTAGCCGTATAGTAGGCGATTGTGGTCCATACGGTACGGGTACGGGACGCCGTATGCACCGTACCGTACACCGTATTTACGGCTACGGTGCCGATCCCTAATTAGCCCATGAGCAACAGCAGACTGGCAGGCAAGGACAGATGTGACATTTGGATATTCCGAGCGTGTCGTGGAGTCGAACCCGCGTCTCTCCACTGTTGCATGACGGGAGACCGGCAATGAGATTGAATCATGGCATCGTGATTTGATGGCTGGTCGCCCTCATAAGGGAATTTGAAGGGACTGGCGTATAAGGCCCGGTTCATGAATGCGGACGAAATTGGATGACAGGTGCTTTTTTTCGATGTCGACCGGCAAATTATTGAATACTCATACCCCACAATACTTAATATTCCTATGGGACCCAAACTTCACGATAATATAACACGTCTGAAAACAAACAAATCTCGAGTGTCCTGATTTTTGTTTGAACCGAGGGCGACATCGAGAGACGGGTATGAGATAGGTCCATATTCAACCGAACAACGGCGACCCCCCCTGGTATCTGGGGTCCTGGGGGGAGTCGACGTCGTCGCTTAGGTTTTCACTCACCCCTTGAACGAGACTCAAAATTGTATATTCAACCATGCCATCAAACAGGTTCCCGGCAATGTCCGAGACACATGCGGGCCTCATGCTCGCGTGGCTTTGCCAAAAGGAGATGCGCCCAGAATTAACCAGGTGACAGTTCAGGTACCGGTAAGGTGACCACTGCAACCGTTTTTGCAGGTGACAGCTCTTTGTCGGATAATTCTATTTGTGAGCCCGGCTTTCACCGCTTAGGGGGTTGACAAATAACATAATTCTATTTGGAAGCCCCCCTAAGCGAAAGATAAGGCTTATCTTTCCGCCGGGCCGCGCTCCATCTAATCTGAATCTCTCCCTCTTGCTACCTTCTAGTGATGTATTCCCCATCCTCATACTCGAGCCCAATATAACTTGAAGCATTACATTGTGAAGTAGGCCCTGGTGCCACTTGTGACTCTTGGGGTAGCCTTTTTCTCTGTGCTGTATTGCGAGCCTATGTAACAGCAAGATTCAGCACGCTGTTGTCCAAATCCAAGGCGCGCGTTTCTGCCTGGCAGCCTGTTGTTCTGGAATGATCATTGATTCACGAAACATCCACATCCACTTATACTGCGACTCAGACCGTGAAGATGTGGGATTCGCACCTTTCCCAGAATCATGTATTGCAAGCGTGATCCTTGTGTACCCAAATTCTACCAGCACCAACGCGCTCTCGCTGAGGTGACCGCAAAATTGAAGCGCTTGGGCAAAGAAAAGCATGGGCTGAGTGCCAGCACCATCACCAATGTGGACAAGAAGCTTAAGAAAGTACTACCGGTGGCCAAATTGGTCAGACATCAACTGTCAAGAAGGAGAATCGGGAAGATGGGACAACGAGAACAATCAAGAAGAAGCGGCATTCGGCTGATCGGGATTTGGCTTTGGATGGACTCATTCTTTCACCCAGGAAGAGGTGCCGCATTCAATAGACCGTCTCGTAGTAGAATTAAATGTATATTATTGTGGCCGCTCCGGGGCCGCCAATCTTATCAATGTTTGAGGGCTGCCAAGTTCTATTTGGCAACCCCCCAAAAATTAGGGGGGCTCACATTTAAGCCCTACCGGCAGCCGGGCTCACAAATAGAATTATCCCTCTTTGTCCGCCGTGACAAGTTACGGTGCTTTACGGTACGGTTGACCCCCGTCACCGTACCGTAAGGTGCGATCCAGGAGGGCTTACGGTACGGGGGTCCATATTTTACGGCCGTACACCATCAATAAAGGTGTGTTCACCGTTCTTTGCTCACTCACACAGTCCCGTAGTAGCTTAAAGTCATACATAACTTGTTGCTCAACTCCGCTGCACTCACGTCCATTCGCCAACGAGGCTGGGGCACTGCCAAGCTCGTTCAGTACTGTTTGCCGACTCGAAAAATTCTGACGCGAGACCATCAAATGCCGAAGATGTTCAGTCACACCTGTGGACAAAACAACTGCCCCCCAAAAGTGCCTTGAGTTGATATTCGGATGCTTCCAATGGTAATTTGGAGGGGTTGATTATTGCTAGGATTTACGGCCGTACGCTGGCCGTATGCGGCCGTATGTTTACGGCCGTATGGGCTGCCCTGACGGTCTATGGCCGTAGCCGTATAGTAGGCGATTGTGGTCCATACGGTACGGGTACGGGACGCCGTATGCACCGTACCGTACACCGTATTTACGGCTACGGTGCCGATCCCTAATTAGCCCATGAGCAACAGCAGACTGGCAGGCAAGGACAGATGTGACATTTGGATATTCCGAGCGTGTCGTGGAGTCGAACCCGCGTCTCTCCACTGTTGCATGACGGGAGACCGGCAATGAGATTGAATCATGGCATCGCGATTTGATGGCTGGTCGCCCTCATAAGGGAATTTGAAGGGACTGGCGTATAAGGCCCGGTTCATGAATGCGGACGAAATTGGATGACAGGTGCTTTTTTTCGATGTCGACCGGCAAATTATTGAATACTCATACCCCACAATACTTAATATTCCTATGGGACCCAAACTTCACGATAATATAACACGTCTGAAAACAAACAAATCTCGAGTGTCCTGATTTTTGTTTGAACCGAGGGCGACATCGAGAGACGGGTATGAGATAGGTCCATATTCAACCGAACAACGGCGTGCGAGGACCCGTAAGGGGCGCGGGGTGTGCGGTGGGCGGAAGGGCCAAATGATGGCAATGCTAGGTGTGGGACAGAATTGAGAACGAGACGGGAAACAGGAAGGGGGAAGCAAGGAAGGAAGCTTTGGGAGAGTCTGCTTGCCAAGCGGCTAAGCCGCAGTAAAGGTTAGAAAGAGGAGGGCAAAGGAAGGAGGAAGGAGACGTACGAGCACAGGGGCCGAAAGGCGAGACTGACTGCGACAGCGATATTGGTATCGATCACACACACAGGATAATTCTATTTGGAAACCCGGTTTCCAGTGGAAACCCCGGCCCAAAGAGGTTTGTTATTTGGAAACCCGGCTTCCAAGGGTTGCCCATCAAATCCAGTGCCGGCCGGCATCTCGGCAAAATTTCAACCCCGCGTTCAAAAGTCATTCAAACAAATTTACGAGTCGTTCTCCGCAGCTGAAGATCATTGCATTCGGGTGTATGGTGCATGACCACGGATCTTGATACCAAACTACTTTGCAAGCACTGTCTTGCCCAGAGTATACAAGTTATCAACCCAAGCATAAATCAAATTGAACTAGAACAGCCTACAAGCAGTCCAAGACACCCAGGATGTTTTGATCCCCGTGTGTTCAACAGACCTGAAAGATACAATTAAGATTGAATTGGTTGAGGTGAATTTTCCACTCCAGATTTTGTGGTCTGATCTTCCGTGCCCTGGCGGAACTCATTGAGAAGGTTTGACTTTGGCCAGAGTCGGACAAATGGTGGCAGGTTCGTGGAGTCAGGTTGGTATGAAGGTCCATCTGCTTCATCAATAAGACATTTGCGTGTCTTGTACATGGTCGGTGCTTTTCTTGCTTTGAGACTCCGCCATCGCCTCGGCTGTGATGGCCGAGGGGTTTCTAAATAGATAATTCTCGGGGCTTCTCGGCAAAGTGGGGTTCCTGCTGGAAGCCGGGTTTCCAAATAGAATTATCCACACACACACGTAACACACGGACGTACAAAGATATGAGAATAGAGGGTAGCAGAGTGAGCAAGTGAAAGCACAGTCAAATTCTATGCGATGACACAGAACGCCGTGCGGCCCGTGCCCAAGGCGCCTCCGCTGTGCTCCTGGTCGCGCGGGAGCTCGATTGACAGGTCGGAAGCGGGCCACGCAGAGGCGGCGGCGGGTATGAAGTCGATAGGTGTGAATGTGTCCATTGTGGTCGACCACGCGGTCGGTAGCTGTGGGGTGGTGCGTAATTTGCGTAGGTAGAGAGAAGCAAGGTGCTGTAAAGGGAATACGCGAGCTGCGAGTTACTGGTGTGTACGAGTAAGGGACTTAGTACAGGCCTCTGCCGTTTCTTATACTCTCTCCCGGCCATTGACAGTGGGCATCTCCATCCAATCTTCCATCTTTCCATCCACTGTCTGATCTCCGATCTTCTCTCGAGCGCTGTCCATAAGGAAGCCTGCTGTCGTTTCGGATATGATGTATGAGCGCGTACTCCTTCAATAAATCTAGATCAGGCCTAGGATGGCAACATGGGCGGGAACGGGCAAAACCCCGTCTTTTCTCTCGATTTCTTGAACATTCCAAAAGCCAATTATGGGATGCTCCTGCCACTTACCCCGGTTTCAATTCAAACAGCACTTCAGAAGCCCGATTATTCTTGTGTCCGAAGATGAACTTGAAATGAATGATCCATCATTCTTTCCGTGAGCTTTCTTAAACGATTCAACAGCGTCGGCTCATAATTCAGGATACGAGTACGGGTTCGTTGGGTATAGTGCCTCATACAAATTGGTACTGAGGTGATTCGCCCTCTCCATATATATATCTCTGACGGAGACTTCTCCACAACGCTGGAAGAAATGCACGGGACATGGTCCAGCACACTCGTTGTACGCGCCAGCGTCGAACACGGAAAGCGATGCCCAGTGATGAGCGCGGTGAGATTGAGAACAAAACGGGTGGCGGACGAAATGCGCGGAGGTGGCATAATCAATATGTCATTCGATTCATTCATACTTGAGTGTGGATGTAGCGTGCAAGTACAAGAGATAAGCGTAGCCAGGAATAAAATGAAGCAAGCCGGGCGCTGGCGGGAAGCCGAAGGGCGAGCGCGGAAAGCGGGTACGTAGCGTATCGTAGTAATGGTTCTGGGCCGTTAAAGTATGCGGTGATGATACGGGGCGTACAAATGAGAGGAATAAGTAGGAGACGGGGGTAAGAATGAGTGTGGGGCTGGGGGTATCGGGGGGGGGGAATACACGGAGCGTGCAGGCATCTGCGGAGAGCAATGTTAGCGTGGTGGCAAGCGCGGAGAACAAATGCAGCGACGTACCGAATCAGATAGTTCGGGAGGGGATGCGGGTTCTAACGTGATACATTGGATTGCGGGATGTCTAAAAATGAGGCGATTAGTGGAAAGGTGAAGCCGGGGAGAGGGAGACGCACTAGGGGGATGCGTCATGCGATAACGCAAAACGCGACAGAGGTCCCGCCACTGTGCTCCTCGTCGATGGGCATGCCACCGGAGGCCGGCTCAGATGAAGACGTCGACATGTCGACGGAGTGGGAGCCGAGGGGCGAGCCGCACTCGGTGGCAGAAAGGAAGCTTTCGAAGGATGTGAAAGAGTCCATTGCAGGATTTGTGTTGTGGAGGTTGGGTGGTGTGTATTGGTAGCTGGCGTGGGTGCGAGATAGACTCAAGCAAAGGTTAGAACGCTGAGGGCGAATTCGAAGGTGGTAGCTGATGGGCGTAGGAGCGAGGACGTTCACTGTTCGAGGGAAAGCTGCGAGAATTGCAGGGCCCTTTTATAGCGGATCCGGGCTCCATTGTGTCGGACAATGGCAAACATATGGCCAGGAAGGGTACAAAGAGCTGATCGCTGGTCCCTGCAAAAGGGAAATGAAGCGGCCGGAGTTTCAATTTTCGCATTGTTCGCTCGTTTGATCAGAGCCACCTTTGTTCCCGCCAACAAGGCCCGGGAGAACAAAGGGCAAAGACGGATGTGGTATCCGGTGGCATGAGTCGTCCCGATGAGCGGTCAGATGGTGGGGACTGCCCGTTCGCTGCAGGTCGGGCGGAGAAAGGTGGCGGCATCCAATGGCACAATGGTCACATCAGTGCGATTATGTGACATTGCCCATTGTTTGGCTCGGCATTTGCTCGGCATGATTGCCCGGCTTCGGCCGACTGAGTTCTGGCCTCATTGTCCCAGCGTGGATAGTCGCAAGCACTCGATTAGCGCAGGATTCGGTTCGTTGCGTTCCCGCCTGTTCCCGCCCGCGTGAACGAAGTTGTTGAGGCGCATCACGACCATCAGTGTGGACAAGCACACCAGCCTGCGGTAGGGCAGGCCCTGCGGAATCGCTCCGAAACCCTTCCCGCCATCCGCAGCGACCACAGACTCCAGAGCGCTGCCACCGCGTTTTCCTTTTCTCTTCCCCGGATACTGGCTGGTTTATCCTGTTGTTTCTTCATCCATGCAATTCAAGTTCCTGTAAATCTACGGTGTCGAGGGAGTCGGAGGAACAAGGTGACCCGGTCGACCTTGACGCTGACGGTCCCTTCAGTCCGTACTGCACAGACAACGCGCCAATTTGGAAGCTCTACATGGATCAGGCCAAAATCTTCGACGACAATCTCGCCAATACCTTCAATAGCGACCTTGACCCGTTGCTCATCTTTGTAAGGCAGCGTCTCCGTGGAATCGCTCACCTAACTGGCCGTTTCTAGGCTGGTCTTTTCTCGGCGATGCTATCCGCCTTCCTGATCGAAATCCGCAAGGGCCTGCAAGAGGATCTCCAAACAATCACGAACACGCTCCTAACAGTCCTAATCGAAAACCAGCGCAACGCAATGGCTTCCCTGGCCCCTACCACGCCAGTCTTTACCCAAGCTCATCATCGCGTTGGGTTAACGGCCTCTGGTTCTCAAGCTTGATGTTCAGTCTCATGAGCGCGCTTGGTGGGAGGGATGGATCACGCAATTTTCCTCCTCTGTGTCCGGATCCACCTGGGCCGACGCTTTCCTCCACTGCCAGCGCTTCGGAGGTCTCCGCCGATGGCACCTCAAGCTCATCATACAGTGTCTGCCGATCCTCATCCACGTCGCCTTCTTCCTCTTCAGTATTGGGCTCGTCATCCTCTTGTTCCAGGACGACCTCGCCATCGGTATTGTTCTCTGCGCCATGACGGGCGTAATATTAGCTCTGTATGCTGGTAGCAGTGTCCATCCCGTTTTCTCCTCCGATTCACCATTGCGCACGCCAGTCTCAGGGATGGTTCGCCGTCTGATGCATGGTCCGTTGTCCTTTGACGGTTTTGCTCTATTTCCCTCTGAGATTGACGGCCAGAAGGCACGCGCGCTAAGCTGGATGCTCTCGGAGTCTCAGAACCCCGGCATTATCACCGCAGTTTTCCGTGCACTCGCAGGTCTCCCCGCCAATACCGCAGTTCAAGACGAGCTATTTAGAGGCGGCTCAATGCCGCTACTTCTGCGACTCATTTCGACCGAACTGGGAAGAAGCTCGCCGGATACCGACTTGCTGCGCGCCTGGTTATACGCCTTACTCCATTTCGTGCAGTCTGTTCCAGCCAATCCGAAGGACCGAGCCGCAGCCTCCTTGAATAAACTGTTTAGCGCCGACGGCGCACTTAGAAACATCGATATGCTCCCGCTTGGTGTCCGCGACATTGCGGCCTGTGTCGCAGGCGCCCTTGCTTTACTCTTCTGGTCTCACATACACTATCGGAGGCTTTTCGACACGGAGATCCCAGTAATGATCAAGGTCTGCGGCGATACACATCTCCAGCGGCTTCTTATCAAGATACATTCCCGATGGCGATCGCGTCGCGGGACGCTGCCCACAATATTGTGCGATCTGGTGTGTCGACCCTACTGGAGGGACCCGCTACCATGCAGGATTCCCGGCCACAAAGCTGGGTAGCAGCCCTCTCTAATCTCGTCCAGCATAGTATGCCCCTTCCTGGTTCCTTCCTAGTTTCCAGATTTTGACATCAGGAGCCGCATTCAGACGACACTTCGCAAGCAGCCCGCAACTGTGCGGCATATTCCAAACTTGGGATCGCAGGGCGCGCAGGAAGATCGTCAAAAGTCTAAGGGTCATGGCGGGTGACGGTGCTGTCCCACATTCTTCGATACTTGACACCAACTGAATCATCCCTGCAGAGGAAATTAAACAAACCATTGTGGACAAGTTCATTGACGTATTCTTTTTGGAACCCGGAAAAGCATGCACGACTCCGACCTCCTCGCCCTCCTCGTTGGAGTAACAGGCCTTTTGGACACACTGATTCGCTGAGGTAAACGTTACGAGCCAAGTACAGACTACGATACCCGCATCGGTCGTTGGGAGACAATCGCGAAAGTTTCGTCGACCTTCGGGGAGTGGAATTCAGCTGCTTGGCGATGCGCATTGCACGCTGGTGGCACACTTAGTGAGTTTCGAGTTTCCTTGCTCCAGTCTCACACATGCTGTCAGTCAGATTTGATCTACAGTGCGCCAAACGCTTTTGATGAGATTATCTCGGAGGTCACTGCTCCCTTGCAGAGGATGAGGATATGGACGTAAAGCGATGTGCAGTTGATCTCGTCGCGAGTCTTGCGCATTGCGGTGAGCAGCTCCAATACCGGCCTAATTGACGGTCAGAGCTTCTCCGCGCGTCCATCTCAGCCGAGACGATCTCGCATGTCCTGTCTATGCTAGACAATGAGGACTTGAGCGCGGTCATATCTGCGCTCGGCGCCTGCACTGCGCTGGTGCATTATGGTGAGCCCAACATGGTAAACACGACTGCGAACTGACCTGGCTCAGATGACGTGCGCTAGTTAATCTGTTCTCCCGAGATGGTCCTCAGAATCGGTTGTTTACTCGCCACTCCCACATCGGGGGATATAAACCGACATGCAGCTGCTTTTGTGTATTATGGTCAGCGTCACACATACAAGCCTCACAGTAGACTCAGTTCGATCCAGTCGACGTTCCACTGTCCATTTATCCTGGCGAGACCATCCTTAACGTCATTTCTGGGCTGGGGGATCCAGACCTGACAACACAACAAAGTGTTTTGGACACCGTTGCTGTTATCGTGTCGTATGGTGAGCGTCGACCATGCCAAAACAATGACTCATTCCGGTCAGACCACGTCCGAACATACATCTGTGCTGAGCGCACTATTTTCCAGCTTGTTTCTATGCTGCGCAAAGCGAGCTGGCGCGCATAGCTGCGTCTCCGGGACGCCTTGCTTATCTTGATGAAATATGGTGAGTTCCGCATTTTCTCGCATCAATTAGTCGATGAGTTGCGTAGATGATCTCAGCGCGTCTTTTTGCGCTAAACAGGGTATCCCTGAGGTTCTCTCCATACTAGATAATGTGGATTGGCATGTCCAGATAAATGGGGCTCAACGCCGTTGTATCAATTCTGCCGTACGGTATACTATACACTCCTCAAACTTACTCAGACTGCGCTGATTTTAGCGCAGATGATGTTCTGAGACCCGACTGGGCTGGCAAAATCATTCAAAGCCTGTTCCATATGTTGGCTAGCGAAAACGCATATGTCTAGGCATTCGCCACACTCATTGCTCTCATTCCGTATGGTGAGCTGTGCAGTGCGCTGGCCTGCATCCGTAGCCCTTAAGCTTACTTGAATAGACGGAAGCCGCAACACCATCTGCCGTGATGAAGCGACATCTAAAATTGTTGCAACACTGAAGCACACGGAACGAGCTGTGCGCAGACAGGCACTCCGCACAATTACTGCTTTGGGACAGTATGGTGAGTCGCCATTCAAGTGGTTTCATCTATGTTGATTTTCAACAGCCGATACCTGTCCACTTATCTGCTCTGGTGAAACTGTTGCCGAGGTCCTCTGTATGCTGGGGAATGATTTAGACTTAGACAATCATGCTGCACTTGACTGGAATTTTATCGATCTATGGTCTGGTGCGCATGACATTTGCTCCAATCCTCAGTGTGCCAATTTTAACTTAGACGATGGCCGCGCATGTGTACTCAATGCGGTTATCTCTTTTCTGTGGTCTGGTATGTATTACGCATTTTCTCGTTCGCATCATGTTAACTTCATCCAAGACGATGCCCGCGCAGCCGTGCAGGGCATGGTAGTTTCCAAAATTCGTGTGATGCTGCAGCATCAAAGCAGCGACATCCGTCTACATGCCCTGCTCGCAATACCTGAGCTGGTGCAGTACAGTGAGCTTTGCCCGGATGATTTCGCTGTACTCACTGTAGGGTAGCTGATATCCGTGCAGCCATTTATTTGGGCCCCGAATTCAACCCAGAGGATTCCTCGTCCATCATCATCAACGTTATTCTTCTCCTCGGAAATGATCTTAGAAGTTAGCTCGGAATTCGACACAGCGCACATGATGCTGTTATGGCTCTCGGGGCCTATGGTGATTAGAACAGTTCCGCCCTAACTTGGCGATGTACTCATTCCAACTATATAGATGACGCCCTAGCAGCGATCTGGGCAATCGTTCTTCGAACTTGCTTATATGCTGCACACCTCTCTGTTTCGCCACGGAGAACCTCATGGAACGGTTCATCGATTGCAGGATTGTAAGCTCCCTATCTTATCGTACCTTCGGCGTTGCCCACGTAGATCCAGACGACGTCAGCATATATATCTGATTCCCGTGGTAGTTTCCGGGCTAGAGGATGAGGCACCGAAAGTACTGGCCGCTCTTATCCTTATCATGCAAAACAGTCAGCTGCGTCTCTTTTCAGATGCCCTTGGTGTGCTGATCTTGGGTCAGAGAAAGCCCGTGAATCTATCTCTCCCGACCTGAACTCCCAGATTGGTGCTCTGCTAGCTGATTTCAAGTGGGATGACGAACGGACAACTGACAGCTACATTGTTCTCTCATGCAGTGTGGTGAGCTCTGTATCCTCTTTCACATGTTCGTGTCGGCCGACTTGCATTCAGAGGAGTTACTGCCATACTTCCCTTTCGCCCCAACCACGATGAAGCTTCTTCCTCTAAAACACTCGCAGGAGGATATCGTAATCCGCGCGCTACTAGTACTCGGCTACATTCATTTGAAATCAATGGATTGGGCTCTTATGTTCACAGATGACGCTCAAAATCTACCGGCAATGGTAGAACAAATTCTCGCTCAGATTGACGGCTCTGATAGCGGTGGCTATTTGAGACTGCTGCGAGGCATCATGCAACTAGGTATTCTCCCTTCCCTACTCAACCTCGCTCTCCGATTAACTTCCCAGCTTAGATGGTGCCGCTTTGGTCGTTGCCCCACTGGTATGCCGGGAGGTGTTTCTCAAGCTGCAGCATGCCCAGCCCGGAAAGCGACTTGAGGAATCGTACACGGAATTAATCCTTATGGTACCTTCGTAAGATTACATCGATGATCGGAGCGAACTGCTTTACGGCCACTGACATGACCCTAAGTAGCTCCTTGACATCCCATTCGCCAACCAAACGACGCTCATGGCTATCCTCATCGATTCCGATTTCTCGATGATTGAGTACGCTCTGAAGATTGTGCTACATTTCGCTCCAAATGGTGAGTTAGTTGAATTGGTCTTTGCAGAAGATCATATTCTGAATAACGGGCCTACCGTTCGCAGTTAACTTCCGAGGAGAACAGTTTGCTTTACATAATCTCCTCCGAGATTCACATGCCATGCACATCGCCCTGTACTAGACGATCATACAATTCAGTGAATACGGTTAGCCCGAACCGCGCAGCCCCCGATGACTTATAAATCGTCAAACCCTGCAGGTGACATTCGTATCCCTCTCATAAACACGCCCGGGATGGTGCATGAACTTCTCGCCATAAGGAAGGCGGGCACCAGCGACATTGACCGGTGTACGTACTAGCTTTGAGAGGCCTCATGGCCCTAAGTTTGTTTGGTATAGACTACCCGCCAGAAAGCCCGTGAGTCGATGCGGAATCGTTCTCCTATACCACGATTGACAGGAACGAAAACCGCAGTGTATGGGATCCGATAGATATCGCGGCATGGCCGCAATCCAGCTCCCCCAGTTCAACTGGTTTGTTGAGGTCCAGTTCCAGCCTTTCAACGAGAGGGCGGATGGATCGAGGGAACATCATCGCAGCGTAGTATTTCGTTCAGTTTTGTGTACAACGATCAACGCCTCCCCCTATTGATACGCTTGAAGTTCATTTCAAAATGCACAGAAAGTAGCGCTATTGTTATAGTTGACAGAGCCCACACCGGGAATTCGGAAGCGGGACCCCCGCAGTCGGCGTCGGAGAAAATGCCTTGATTTTCGGGACTCTCTTGCCAGAAAGGTTTCGAGAGAGAGGTTTGGTTTCCGGGTCTGTGGACTCTGCACATAGACCGCGAAGCGCTTGGGAAAATCTAAATTGAGATCCTTCTCCCCTGTAAACTGGACTGAGGGCTAGCACAGGCAAGTCTTGGTACATTCCGCGCCGAAATCCAGGACTTTTGTCGCAGGCTGCACGCCTAAGGATGCCTTCTTGAGGTAAACTGCACGCCTAAGGGAGCCTTCTTGAGGAAAAACGATGAAGGGAGCCGAGGAAGAAAGACCGACGAAGAAAGAGTTCATGGACGTCAGAAACAAGAAGGCCGCCATCAATGACGACGCGGCTACGCATCAATGTGGCTGTGCACAATGACCGACTCCCGCCCATCGTCGACTTTCCACCGCGCCGAGTCCCTGCGCCGCAGGCTCCGACCACGACGAACTTGAAGCTTGAAGAGTAACGGACTAGACTAAGAACGGAACGAAATAGCTGGTTATCTCAATTTTTATTTCATTTAGACCCGTCGTCGCGGGCGGTGTACATCGTCGATCGTATGCTAGCCAGGCAGTATGCAGAATAAAAGTAAAGGGGGAACGTGGCGAAGAGGAATGAATGAGCGTAGTGTATTCGTATTCCCGTACATAAATGTGTGGGCGTAAGGGTACGTGCGAAGGAGCGTTAGCGTGAGGCTAAAAATACAGAGGCGTAGCAAAGGAAAACAGAGGGACGGCGAAAAGGCATCATCAAGACGCCGGGGCATGGGAGGGAGGGAATGCGGGAGGCGGGGGACGCGGGGAGTGGAGCGAGGGCCACGTCATCGGGCGGGAGGAGCGCTGGCTGTCGACGCTGGGCGACGGCGGATACGCGCCCTCCTCGACGTCGCGCACGTACGGCGGTGCGAAGCCGCGTGCACTCGAGGACGACGACGGCGAGGGCAGGATGTACTCGCGCTTCTCCATCGAGTGCGCGTCCGTCTCCGCGTCGGTGATGTCGTCGAAGTCGTAGTCCGTGCGGCTGTCCGCGAGCGAGGGGCTGAGCGAGTCGGGGCGCTGCTTCACGGGCGTGCGCGGGAGGGACTTGCCCCCCGTGCTCGACGAAGCGGCGAGGGAGAACGGCTTGAGCTTGGGCTTGTCTTTGCTCCAGGGGAGGCGGAGCGCGGGGAAGGGGAAGGCGTTGTCCTTGGGCGGGGTGAAGCCCATGCGCTTGCCGATGGCCCAGAACGCGAGGCGGTAGTGCTTGCGCGCCTCCGCCGCGAAGCCGAAGAACGCGAAGAACACGAAGGCGCAGAACACGACGGCCCATCGGCTGAGCTCGATGGTGACGACCGTGGCGGGGCTCGCGCGCCAGACAATCCCGGGGAAGACGTCGATGGTGCCGAAGTCGAAGTGCGTGTTCGCCCACGAGACCCAGGGGCGGATCTGGTCGTGCGTGATGGTGAGGTAGAGGCCGTAGGCGGAGATGGGGGTGTTAAAGACGAGCTCGATGGTCGCGAGGGACATGAGGCGGAAGTAGCGGCTGATGCTGAGCGGGGAGGAGGAGGAGCCGGAGCCCGAGAGGAGGAGAGCGAACTGCGCGCGGCGGCGGTTAAACTCGCGGAGGCTGAGGACTGCGGGGAAGGGGTAAGCCGGGGAAGGGGTAAGGGGAGGCGGGAGACGTACCACAGTAGCACGCGGAGATGAGGCCGATGACATTCGGCCAGAGATAGGAGAGCGGGTACGCTAGGGGGGTGTTGTAGGTGGTTGGGTAGCACCCGACGTCCTCCATAATGTTGTAGCGGTGCCCTTGGACGACGTATTCTGTCGAACGGTCAGCTTCGCCTTCAAAGGAAGTATCATCGGCGCCTACGTAAAATCATCTGCAGGACCGGGATCCCGACGCCGATGGCGCAGTCTATCATCACAGCGCGACGTTTCTGAGGAGAGGGCGGTTCAGCGTGGGGCACGAGAACGACAACGTTGACCACGTACCTGCGCCTTTGTGATGCTGACGGTCTGGCACGCCGCAATCTTGTAAAGTCGGCGATTGATGCACAAGGACGCGGCAGGAATCGCCACGGACACGCCAATGGTGATTCTAGTCGCTGAAGAAAGGTCTCAGTATCGAGAGTCGGCGCCCAAAGACAAGAGAGACGCACAGATGTCGCACCACACGGGCGCCCAGTCGGTGATATTATTGTGCCACACGATCGAGTTGATGAAGTTGTTGAGACACGCGAGGGCGGTCCATATCATGAAAAGACATGTTCCTGCATTCCAGGCCTGGAAATGCCAGGGGAGCGGGATGAGGACGAGAACGAAGCCAAGGAAGGCGAAGACAGGGTAAAGAGGATAAGATTCTTGGTAGAACAACATGGTGGGCGGAGGAGGGTTGGGGGCGAGTGTAAGGGGAAGCCTTGGGTGGCATTCTGCCGCCCTTCGTTTGTTAAAAGGCAGATTGTCCCGCCAAAGCGGGTGGCCATTGTACAAAGGGATCGGAGTGTCGGACAATGCGGAGTCTGAATATATTGATGCCATCATGTCACGCCCCGGCCGTCGGCCGCAGAAAAAAGCCTCGCTGCGTAGTTGAAATTTTTCCGTTTGTGCTCAGTATATGTTCCTGCCGCATGTTAAGTCTGGCCGCAGAGGATGAAGTTTCACTGCCCCGTGTGCATAGAGTGGAACCCCTCAATCCTATCCTAACTTCCTGTGTTGATCTTGAGTTGAACACGAAGGTCGAGAGAAATCAATACATCGACTGGGAGAGCGGAAGCGTCGTCCTTTGTTTCGCATTTGTCCAGATCGGCTTCATTCCCATCCAGATGCGGCTCAAATGCTCAAGCGTGCGTCGAGCGCGCACAAGCAACTGTAACGCCATCACTCGGCAACTTGGGCGGAGTTTCAAATCCCCATTGTGCTCCGATCACCACTGTGCCACCGCTGAGAATGGCCGCCTTTGTGCAAACGCTCAAATATCCGAGGGCGTGGGCTATTGGTACTCTTTCCCCCACCATCCGTCACCTCTGCAGAAACTATGCGTCCCGAATTCGCCCCCATCGCGTTCATCTCAGCCTTCTCACTACTCCTCCCCTTGCCGTGGCATTGGCGCGCTAGGAACGTCGCCACTCTCTCCATCATGCTGTGGCTTTTCGTCACCAACATGATCTACGCTATCGACGCCCTTATCTGGGCGGGCAACGTCAACATCGTCGCGACGGTGTGGTGTGATATCAGTACGTCCCTCTCAAGTCCTCGTTTCCAGTGCTCATGATCACTCCAGCCACCAAGCTCATCGTCGGCTCCAACTTTGCCCTCCCCGCGGCGTGTCTATGTATCTGCATGCACCTGGAGCAAGTTGCGTCCGTACGGATGGCCCGTACTACGGCGGCGGACAAGAGACGGCGCCAGATTTTCGAGCTGGCTATGTGCTTCGGGCTTCCGATCGTTTACATGGCTCTTCGTGCGTCCTAATCTTCCCTTTTCTCTTCCTGTCCCTGATCGTCCGTTTGCAGACTTTGTCGTTCAAGGCCATCGCTTTGATATCATGGAAGACTACGGCTGCCGGCCTACCGTGTACTTCTCCATCGCGTCCATCTTCCTCCTCACGCTCCCCCCCATACTTTTGTCCGTTGCCTCGCTTGTTTACGGTGGTACGTGCCCTTGAACCTTGCATCTGCGCAATAACTCACCTTCGCTCAAGGTATTGCCCTCCGCCACTTCATCAACCGCCGGATCTCTTTCGCCGCGCATTTGGATTCCTCGCACTCCGCCCTCACGACGTCGCGCTACTTCCGCCTCATGCTCATGTCAATGCTCGAGATGATCTGGTCCATCTCTGTCACATCCTACACCCTCTGGTTCACAACCATCTCCATCCCCATCCGCCCGTACACCTCGTGGGCGGACGTGCACTCCAACTTTTCCCGCATCGACACCTTTGTCACGTTCTTACTGCCCCAGAACATCATCACGGCGTACTACTTCCTCTGGTGGCTCGTCCCCATCTCCACCCTCGCCTTCGTCGCCATGTTCGCCTTCGGGCGCGACGCGGTCGAGGAGTACACCCGCTGCCTCGTCGTCGTGCGCAACCTCGTCTTCCGACGCACCCCGGGATCGGCGCAGGCCAAGGAGAACCCGTTTGGCACACTCAAAGACACTGGCGCCGCGCGCACGGCGATCGAACTCCCTAGCTTCGACCCGAAGCGCAAGCCGTCCGCGACGTCGTCCTTCGCGTCCCCCGCATCACCATCCAGCAAGTTCCGCGAGGCGCTCGAGGACCACGAGTACGACTCAGCCTCGGAGTACGGCTCTACACCCAGCTCGCAGTTCACCTTCGTCCCCGCGCCGCGGCCTGCACAGACGTCGCCACCCCGTCCTGTCACGTACCCCTCGTTCGACGCATCGCATCGGGGCATTCCCCCGTCGTCCGCCGTGTAACATGCCACCCACGACTCTTTCATTCCCCTCACATATATCGTTATTTTTTTGCCCTTTGGCGGCCCACTGCTCATTACTGTATTACTATCCTCTACGACTGCATTTATGTCCTCTCCGTTTTCGAAATTCAATGGAACTGTTTTCAAAATCCTGGGGACAAACTCTCGTGTGCCACCGCCCAAGAAAATGCGCTTTCGCAAAATGGGGTTCGCGCCGCCATTGTGTTCGGCGCATCAATGCCGCATGGTTGATAATGCCACTGAGGTTTCAGACTCCGCATTGAACGCCCATTTCGGAAGAAAGTTGGAACAAAGCACATTGTTTGGACGCGCTACCATTGTCATATGCGGGCCATTCTTCCCGGTAGGATTGTCCTCCCGTGCCGATGGGGGCATTGTCGGTGGCCCGGGCGCAGGGGAGGAGTATAAAGCCTGTCCTCCCACAACCGTCGCTTTTCCTCCCAACTTGCATCCCCCCTGCACGTCGCCGCTATCTATCACACCACACGTCGTTCAGCTCATCTGCTCTAACATCGCTCTAACATCTGCCCACTACCCAAACCACTACTAAACCCCTACCCAACCAACCACTCTCCACTCACACCCACCACAATGGACTCTTTCACCGCCATCGCATTCGAGGCTCAGACCTCCGCCTCCCAGCCCATCACGCAGTCCGCGCCCACCTCGTCCCAGGCGTCGATGTTCCCTCTCGAGGAGGGCTCCGCCGACATCCCGCTCGACTTTGAAGTCCGCGCGCAGTCCGAGTCGTTTTACTGCGTCATCGCATGATGCGCCCGGCGCGCCTTTGCCTCTCCTCTCGTCCGCTGAATATACCCGTACGTCCATTCCCCTTCCTCATTGCTGGCCTTTCACTGATTTAATTTCCAGGCGCTTGCCGCACCCTAGATGCCACCGGCTCACCAGCCTTTAACCCGGTTGACATTCTTACCCTACGATATCCTTCGTCCTTCGTCCAATACGTTCTGTGCTGCAACATAAATACGCTCCTTATTGTAGTTCCCTACTCCGCCTCGTCGATGCATGTATCGTTATCAACCAAACAAATTTTATTCCGCATTGTCAACTTTCTCCGTCATTGTACGCCTTCGAATAGTACTTGCATTGTCCGTTCGGAATTGACGCCGTCGGGATTCTTGAGCCTAAAATTCCCACCGAAACTTCCAATCTTCCCCGGAAAAAGAACATGTCCCAGTGCCGGTCCGAGAGCCTGCTTGGGCCTCCGTCGTTCTAGATCTCTGAACTCTCATTCGCTATAGACACCCAAAATGATGGCATCAATGCTGTATCCCCAAAAGGAAACACCCATTGTCCTCGAATCCCTTTGTCCTCTCAATCGCAAAAAAGATGGCTAAATACCGGTGTGGCACGTCCTGCATTCTTCCTTCGCTCTCCCCACGACCACAACGATGCCCTCCTCCATGCACCCCGAACTTGTCCCCATCGCCTTCATCTCTGCCTTCTCCCTGGGCCTCGCGCTCCCGTGGCATTGGCGCGCCCGCAATGTCGCCACTCTCTCCATAATTTTCTGGCTATTTATCGTAAATATGATCTTTGCCATCGACTCTATCATCTGGGCGAACAGCATCGACGTCGTCGCGGCCGTGTGGTGCGATATCAGTGCGTGCCACCCAAATTTTTTTCTTTGTCTCTCTGTGCTGACGCAGCGGCTACAGCGACCAAGCTCATCATTGGGTCAAACTTTGCCCTCCCAGCGGCCTGTCTCTGTATCTGCATACACCTTGAGCAGGTCTCATCTGTGCGCTCTGCACGGACTACTGTGGCGGACAAGAAGCGTCGCCAGATTTTCGAGGCGCTGATGTGTTTTGCGCTTCCCGTGGTGTTCATGGCTCTCCGTACGTCGACTTTCCTCACTTTTTCTGCTCCATTCTAACGGGTTCATAGACTACGTTGTGCAGGGCCACCGTTTCGACATCATCGAAGAGTACGGATGTCGTCCCGCGACTTATCTTTCCGTCGCTGCCCTCTTCATCGTGTGGATCCCGCCCATCATCCTCGCGCTTGCGGCCCTCGTATTTGCTGGTATGTGACGTTCTTCGCCCTGTATGATCGTCGCTCATCGCCCATGTCATCAAGGCCTCGCGCTGCGCCACTTCATGCTCCGTCGCATCTCCTTCGCCGCACACCTCGACGCCTCCCACTCCGCCCTCACCACCTCGCGCTACCTGCGCCTCATGCTCATGTCCGTCATCCAAATGGTCTGGTCCCTCTCCATCACCGCCTACATTCTCTGGTTCACCCTCATGGCCGTGCCCCTGCGGCCGTGGACGACCTGGGCGGACGTGCACTCGAACTTCTCCCGCGTGGACCAGTACCCGACGCTCTTCATCCCGCAGGAGGTGCTCAACTCGTACTACGCCTCGTGGTGGGTCCTCCCCGCGTCGACCTTCATCTTCGTCGCGTTCTTCGCGTTTGGGCGCGAGGCCGTCGAGGACTACAAGCACGGCCTGCGCTGGGTGTGGCGCTGCGTCTTCCGCCAGAGTGCTGCGCCTGCCGCCGGCTTCGGGGATGCCAACAAGTATGTTCCCCTCTTCCTCTCTGCCCGACCGTCTGACTGACATGCCATTCAGATCCGGAAAATTCCCCGGTGGCATCTCGCTCCCCTCCTTCCGCAGCACGCCCAAAGCTCCCCAGCCCACGTCGTTCGCGCTCTCCTCCACGTCGTACCCGCTCCCGACGCCGCCGTCGCCGAGCAAGTACCGCGAGGCAACGGCCGCGCACTTCGACGACGTCGACTACGACGAGTCTGAGTACGCGTATTCGGAGACGGCGTCGACGGGGCCGGCGCAGTCGTACCACGCGGACACCTCGAGCGCGCGGTGGACGCCGCGGCCGCTGCTGCTCGCGGGGTCGGGCTCGCCGATACGGCCGGTGACCTACCCGTCCTTCGATGCGTCGCATCGCGGGATTCATCCCGACGCTGTCTGACCTCCGCCCACTTTCAACGCATCACCCACGCATATGTCCCTCATTCCGTGTACTACTCCGCTCCTCATGCAGTATCATTATTTGCCCCGGGCGGCACTCACTCACTCGTACTCGTACTCATACTCTGAATACCTACTTACGCCGACGCACGTTTATTTCTACGCTCTACGCCTGCTTTTTACGATCACGATCACTACATACCTAGTGCTGTATCGACCATCTCCCTCGTTTCGTGTTGTTTCTTTCTGTTTCTGTTTTCTGTTTTGTCAGGTTTTCGAATCAATTTCGGATTGAATGAATGAATGGCAATGCCCTTTCCATGGCCAAGCAGCACTTTGTGAACGAGCAGGGCCGAGTCTTGGGGCCGACGTGGGAACTTGAAGGAGAAGCGAGAATGCTATGAGTCCAGAGTTTTTTGTGTTGTTTCGGTCTGCAAATTTAACTTAGTTCATTGTAGCAATGGTGGGAAAATTCGGTTCGGGCTTTCGGTTCGAACTCGAACTGAACCGAATTGAACGCGAAGCTCAGGTTCAGGTTCAACGAAATGCTGAACCTGTTCAACCTGAACCGAACTTTCGGTTCAGCGTTCGGGCGGAGATTTTTTCGTTGAACCGAACCGAACCTTGAACCTGAAGACCCCACAAATTTGTGGTTTCAGCACAAGAGGCGAGCGGCTTTAAAATCTCTGACACAGACCTCCGATTTTCCTGACAGCTGTCAGAGGGGGGGGGGGGGGGTACGTAAACTTGTCCCACGCTAAATCGGGCAGTCCGGAGATTTCCGATCTGGCGTTCCGTATCTTCTCTTTGCTCAGTTTTGAGCGTCTTCCCCCGCCCCGCCTCCCTCGGAAATTTCTAGACATGTGCAAACCAAAATATTCACGAACAAGAAGAACGGCTCTTGTAAAATCACACCCAAACTAAGTACTGCAAACTACAATATTATCTACTTGCGCTGCGCTGTCCGTTTTTGCGGTTTTGGTGCGATCTGGGCCACCACTGTGCCAGGTATAAACGATGTGAACATCGGAGGGATTAGAAACTCCGGTATGCCAAGCAAAAACTGCTCGTTGTAATCAATCCGGGCGCTCTCCCACACCTTGAAGGGCAACGGATCCCCTTCAGGCTGCAGGGGTGATGCGTATTCGGGGTGAGCATCGCGTAGGTGCTGCTCCATGTTGTACCGCCAGATGCCCGGGAAGGTGGGGTACCGGCCAGGGGGGGTTGGGCATAAGTGACAAATCACGGGAACGTTCCTTGAGGGCGTCGCAGCTGAACCCGTGTTGGCGGGCTTGTAGTTGAAGTTGTGAACATAGCGGCAGTTCGAATGGATTTCGAAGCTCTCCCCTTTTGGCTTCATGGTGACACGACATTCGGGGCGATTGGATCTTCCGCAGAACCCGCAAGGGTACACAGCGTCGACCTGGAAAACTCAAAAGTTTCAAATGACGTGCTTGTGCGAGAATCAGAACAACAGACCGGCGGATAAATTGGTGCTGGACCTTGTATCTTCTTCGCCTTGCGCTCCCGATCTATCTCGCCGCTGCCCCTCAGCTTCCGAATGACGTGGCCGCCCATATGACCGCGCCAGTTAGAGGGTGTTTCTGTGCAATACAGGCATTTTTCAGCAGACGACCTCTCAACCATGAGAGCAGTTCCGGCTTCCGATAAGAGGCCTGGAAGTCCTATATAACCAACGAGAGCGTCAACTCGTGTAAAGGATCCATGGGAAAGCTACTAACCCGTTGCCCACGTATAAGGAAACCCGGTGTAAAGCTCCTTGAGCGCCGGAAGCTCCTTGAGGCCAATATTTGCGACTTCGACGCGTTCCCAAAGTTGAAGGATAAGGGTACGCAGGAGATCATGCGAGAACGCCCATGTAACACCCGTGGAATTGAGCGTTCGCATCTCCTCGATAGTGAGCCGGCCGTGGGCATCAACAGCCTTGGGGCTGATAGGCTCGACTAGATGGCCAGGAACAGTGATGGTGTGGGGCTTGTCCGTGGAAATGTTGGTCCCTTTCATCGTACTTTTCCCCATGAGAGACTCGCCCGTCCATACCCATGTCCACGAGTTGACGAGAGTCTCAGCTTCGTCAGATATGGGGACAGCCGACTCGGACATGTCCTCGGAACACGCCGTAACAGCCTTGAGCTTGTAGATTTGGCCAGTGAGCTTGACTGCCGTTTTCTCGTTCTTGATTGAGTTAATGTTGACAGAGGGCGCACGTTTTCCGTCGACAGAGATGTCTGTGGAACGGACGACGGCCAGAGAAACCGACTTGGAGTCTCGGATGAGAGTGATGAATAAATCACCGGGGATGAATGATGCGCCTGTAAGGCTTCCGTCACCGTTGAGCCGCTGCGTGTTATCGAGCTTTGTGAAGCAGCGGACGCGCTTGATCGCCAGTCCCGCCGCCCGTTGACCGCGGTTCTTCGACTTTGCAACAAACTCCTTGTTGAGTATGACTCGGAGCCGGCAAATGGACGCTTTATGAACGAATTTTCCAGACGCGTCGCGGAGATAGTCTTCCGGTCGTACACCCTTTCTTGGTTCTAGTTTGAGTGCCGAAGGTTCTGACGGCTCGCTCTGGAGCAGTTCTTCGAAGGATATGGCCGGCGTGTTGACATCGGGAACCATATCATCCGTCGAATCCTCATCATCTGGGGGCGGCGGGGCGGGTACATCAGATGACGCCGTCGGAACATCTTCGACGGAGTTAGTCGAGTCCGCTGACGGATTGGCGGCGCCCGCGGATTTTCCGGGAAGCGAGCGGTCGATGTCGTCCAGAACACCCATATAGATTCCATCGCCAAGCGGACGGAGGAAATCAAGCCCGTCTCTGGCTAGAATAGTCTCGAAGTCGTACGCGGCTGGAGGTAATCGCGAATGTCTCTTCAAGATGTCGGCAGACTCATGACGTCCGTGTCTCCACGATGCCGCAAGGTCGCAGTTTCCCGCAACAAGATCTCCTGTGAAGTTGTGTTCGTTGAGGTGATCTTTGATCTCCGTTCGTGTTACATTGCGCCGACGATGACCGGCATGCAGCCCAGGATTGCGATCGTGGACGCCGTTAATATCACAAGCCCACCCGCTCCGTTCGACTGCTTGTTTATAGTTCATGGCAGAGTTGTGTCCTCCAACTTCGCGGGTAAAGCCGAAGTGGTTCTCAACGGGGTCCGTCCCGTCGCGGTACGCGTTCACGTTCGCCGTCGGATCGAGGTTTTGTTGCTTGGCGACGGTGAATACAATATTCTTCACCATTGTTTGCGAGTCTCCGTAAAGTTGATTCGACATAAATGCCAGTCGAAACGTCCGGAAGAAGACGAAGCAGAGGTGGGCGTAGAGGCTAAGGTTCTGGATTTGAAAGCTGAGAGAAGCTGTTGGCTCTGTGAATGCGTTCAGGAGAGCCTCAACCATGTAGCTGAAGAGGGAGATGGAATCAAGGTCACAGTTGAGTTCGATCATCTCAACCGGCACGTTCAGCTCGGTACGACGAGTGCGCAGAGAAACGATCGCCTCCAGGAGTTCAAGTGCGTGGGGGACGTGCTGCGGGTCATCGGGATTCACAAGCCGCTCGATCGATGCTTCATCTTGGCCTGGTAGAAGCAAAAGACATCGGCGCAGACATGCGGGAGTTATGATGCGCCCATTATCCAAAGCCATCCCAAGCAGGTGCCGTATCAGTGTGCAAACACCTGAAATAAATTTCTCAACCCTCGCGAATAAATCTGAGAAAGAAATTGAACATACGCTTGATAATATGGCGCCAGTCGAAAGTTAGTGTGATTAAACATGGTCCAGTGAAAAGATTGAGTCCCGGCAGGCCAGATAAGGTGATGTAGATCTCGTCGTTCGGACCGAGTTCGATTTGCACGAACACGGCATACCCTGCCTTGCGCCGCAATTTATCTCCGTCCGTCGCAAAATCCCAGATATCTCCAACAGCCGCTTGCGCTTCCTCTGCCCACACCTCCATGATCATCTCGAACAGTGTTCGCATATCGTCCGCCGTTTCCTTCTTGCATGACGGAGCGCAGAGCAGCGGATAGATCTGCGTCTCATTCGCACACTGGGCAGCGACAAAGGCCATTTCAGTTCCGAAATGAATGTCGCCCTTTGCCAAGCCTTCGACAATCCCGGCAGCGGACTCGTGCGTCTTCAAATCCAAGGGCGTATGCGTGGTATGCTTCGAACACAACCCACCAACTTTGTTGGCGTGTGGGAAATAGACCGCCTGTTCCTCGATCGCAACCTCGTCCATCATGATGGTAACGCCGGAGCGAATGGCCAACGCCTTCTTCGATTCGCTACGGGGAACCAGCATAACATCCTGGATATTTTGACGGATCTCTTCGGCGCGGATTGGGCCAATGGTGGGTGCAATCTTGATGAATCTACCAGAGTTGCAAATCGTACGGAGGGACGGGAGATTGAGCGCATGGTTCATGGCGTACACCAACGAGCGACCACCGAGTCTGTATATCAGGATTCCCAGGTCTTTTTCGAAGTCTGTGAAACCTTTCGTGGTGTGCAGACCTTCGAATGCGTCATAGATCTTGTTCACGATGGCGCGAATACTGGCGCCATTGCGCAAGGCGGTCTCGATGATTGCGTGGATGCGTGGAACGTCGTGCGTGGCTATGGCGAGAAGGAGGCGCTCGAAGTCATCCATCTTGCGTGCAAACGTGGCTAATCGGCGTCCTAGATTTAATGACTACTGGATATTGAGACTGCAAGCCGCATATTAGGAATCAACAATGCCTACCTCGAGTTTGAGCTTGTTAAGCTCCTCGTTCTTCTCAATCAACAGGTGGCGCATCTGGTCATGCGTCAAATACTTGTAGTTTGTGCCTTTCTTCGCGTCCCGAGCAATTTGCGCCAAATCTGCGAGTCGCGGTTGGATGGAATGGCACTCATGGCAGTGAGAGGAATGGATAGTCGTTGTATGTGTACATCGTTTCGACCAGACGGTGATGCGGCGTCCTCGATCGTGCATCTCGATCTCGAACGGGAGGTCGCCGTCGTCACCGCGCAGGCTTAGTCGGTGGAACGGGAAGGTGAGACGAAACGATAAATCTGGGGGCCAGTCAACGTCAAGTCCCGCGCAGGCTCCGCCAAAATTGGGGTGGTCGATTATCATGTCGTCTGTGTCTCTAGCAACGAAACCTGGCTGCAGCTCAGGTGGAGCCGAAGAGAATCGTTCAGGCCTGCAATATCAGTCAGTAATGGCTCGTGTTAGGTTCACCGAATAGCGCACGGGTGTTGAGATTCCTCCTCGAAGTCGAATAAACTGTTCGTAGATCGACTAAAATCTGGGGACCTGGTTTCGGCGGGCGACATCGGCGGGGAGGCTGCGAACGAATGTGGCGACCATTGAGGTTGCGAACCGCTCGGAGAAATGGGTGAAAAGCCAGGAGGCGAGTGGGGATGAGGACTACTAATGGAAAAAGATGGTGCGCGTGAGGGGTGCGGTATCACCGTCTTGCAACGTTTGCTGCGCATGTGCTGCTCGAGATTGGTGAACTGGCCCGCACCGCTAAGCTCTCGGGTACAAGAAGTGCTGATAGCAACAAATGTGCGACACTTATAGCACTCCAATTCCCAGCAGTTCACAGCGTTAGCCTGTGAACGTACTTTGCCTTGACGAAACAGCACAAATAACTCAGCAGCAGAGGGCGTTGGGTGTAGTGGAGCCTGAGATAGGTCTGGGGACTGCGGAGGTAGAGAACGCGAGGAAGAAGCGTGCGAGTTCAGCGTGATCAACTCAGCAGCAGACGGCGTGCGGGGTAGTGAATCCTGAGAGAAAGCCGGGGACTGCGGAGGTATGGAGCGGGAGGAAGCATGCGAGCTCAAATATCGTTGATTGAATGCCGGGGAGGGGAACGATGGAATGGGTGAGTTTTGAGAAGTCGTGCTGAAAGTACGCAAACGAAGGTCGGTATTGATCGGTGGGAGCTGCGCAAAAGCGCTGCGAGTACTACTCGTAGCAGGCGAGTCATTGTACGGGGCATTGTACGGGGCATTAAGCGGGGAAATTTGGGAGCGAGAGCCTCCAGCAGGCGCACAATGCGAGGGATTCAGTGACTCGAATGGGACGGGATCGGGGTGGTCGAACGAAAGCAGAAGTCCCGGAGAGGGTGGCGTGGGGTTTAAGGAATGGTCGTAAGGCGGGAGATTAGGGTCATTATACATGGAAGAGGCGGAATGTACACGGAGGAAGAGGAGGAAAGAGCAGAGGATGCCACGCGTCGCGTCGCGATTAATACGTGAACCGATCAAACCGGTGACTTGACGGTGATCAAAACCAGAATTCCACTGAAAAATCGAGTTGCCTATGTAGATGGCAGAAAAATAATATTTCAAGTAGCTAGGTGTGATGAGAGTAGCATGAAATGGGGGGTCTTGCAAAATCTTGGAGGTCTCGGCTCAAGCCCGAGACCGCAATTCTGTACCTGGAGTTGAGACCATTGAAAACCTGTGATGGCGTTCGGCATTCCCCTTTTGGGGGGGTTGTCAAGGAGGTCTGTGTCGAGATCAAAATGATCGCTCGCCTCTTGTTTCAGCAGCTTTCTCACCATATTTTGCGCGAATCTAAAGGGTGTTTTGTCAAACATCATCCCAGAATATTTTCTTGCTCAAATTCCAATCAAATTCGACTCGGATTCAACCCACGGGCCACAAGTTGAACCCAAATCAATCTCTCCCCTTGGACGACCACTCCGCAATCGTTACAAGAGCCACGAACATTGTATGTAGTTGAACTCTGATTGGACTCCCTGAAATTGACAAACGAGGTCAAGTAAGTCTTTGGCAATAGTCCGGATTCCCGACTGGATTCTTTAGAAAAGTCAAACAATACCGGGCTCGGTAGCGGTGTGCACTCACCAAGGCCCAATTTGGCATGTTGACCACCGTCCCACTCCCGCCACCGACGGCGAAAGTGAACACAAACACCATGACCTGCCACCTCACAATCTAGCTAAGGACAAAAATGTTATAGACGACGTACCTGCGTGCCGCCGTCAAGCGCCGCGGACAGAAGGAAGTTGTACTTGCGGAACCAGCGCGGGCGGTAACGCCGAAGATAGAACTGCGAAAACACGGCGAGGAGGAAGGTCGTGAATACGGATGAGTTGATCCCGACCGAGAGGTAGCCGAGAGTCCCTGTCAGGACAGAATATTCAGTTTAGGTTCGTGGTCAATGTGTATATCGGAAACAGAGCGCACAACATAGAATTGGCGTTACGACGTGGTTGGCACCAAGTTTTGGGAAGAAACGGTGCGCAACCCAGAACGGAATAGGAGCCGCTAATCCAATGAGGATCGAGAATGGGACAATCTGAGGGTCTCAGCTCCAACATCACAACAATGGCACGACTTACCGCATATCGCCCAGAGGGAGCGTATAAGACATTTTCAAGCGCACCCCAGGACACAGCATCCGCATTAAACGACTTATGTACCGGGTGTCAAGCTCAAGGAGAATCAAGAGCGATGGGAATTGCTGCACCTGAACTTGTTGCCCGGACCACTGCGAGATCGTGAGCGTAAAAGCCGAGAACATCATAATAAAAACGCACAATATTCGAACCCTGAACATCAAGGAGAATCTCGCGGTGAGTACTGATAATGACCTTCATGATTGTCAGCGTCAGCCCTAGGTCGGCTCAGCGAGACGGTGATCGGCAATCCCAGCCGGGACTTCACGTTGGTCGATAACCCGGGTGCTCCGATATAACGACAAGCCGGATACTCGTACCCGCAATCGGTGGGTAGAGGAGTCGGGTTGTTGGTTTTATTCGAGGGAGTATTCGGTGGGCCTTCTAGCGATAAGGACCGCCGCAGTACCACGCTCGAAGGAGCGGAGGGAGAGAGATATTTGGGAAGAAGGGGAAGAGGGGCGGGTTGTGAGAAGACGCTTCGTTGTTGCCAAGCCAAAGTAGCGCTGGTATTAGACGAGGTAGAATCTACCGTACATGTAGATTCTACTGAGTATTTATACGCTTCTACTATATTCGATCAGGTTCAGGGGAAATCCCTATCTTCCTACATATAGGGTGAGCCGTGCACATAGAGTTGAAGAGGAGTTGTGAATCTCCAGGGCAATCGGGGGAGTCGGAAAGAAGTTCCTGTCCCCCTGTATGCCGTCTGAGATCCGTTAGTCGGAGGAGTTTCGGGGTTCAGCGATAACCCGGACGGCGTAGTGGATGGCGAAGAGAAAGGAAAAAAGGGTAGCGTGAGGTGAATCATGACATGATGCACACATCCATCACAGAATGTCAGCAAGGCCCATTGCCCAAATCCTCTGCTGTTTGGAGTCAGTGGCAGTTGGACTTTGTTTCTGAAAGCCTCATCCCTAACGGAAAGAGCCTTCTCGGACCCCGATCTCTTGTATGATGATGAAGATTCCGTGGTAGATTTTGTGTCGAAGCATCTGAACGCTGGTGCGCGGGAATATCAACTGTTCCGAAACTAGTCTCCTTCCAAACCCCATATGGCCACTGTATTGCAATACCAAAGAGAGTCGGAACCACGTGAATGGGCACTCAATTTAGGAGCCAGCACTGTGACTCGGACTGAAGGGACTATATATGTCCTTATCGTTGATATGGCGGGTGACGAGCCACCGGTGAAAACCACTGGTTTTCGCATCCTTTGAGCTATTGATTGGGCTACGTGAGGCTAAGACGCAGAGTGTACACTCTCCTCGGGGTGGTATGCTACACTGTTGATGGCCGAAAGCCAGCGAGCAAACACGAGTTCATTAGTTTAATAATGATCCCTTACTGGGTCAGAGTTACTCTAAACGAACCTTACCGTTGGGCTCCGGGAGTCAGTTGAGAGCTGATTCCTTGTGCGCCGGAGGTTAACAAGAGGAATTACATGGTCCTAGAGCTGACCGCCAGCCAGGCGGAGTCTTGCTGAAGTCGGCAGAACATCATATTCAACCACCGTCAAAACCCACCGGGCAAATCTGGCCCCGGGAAATATTCGGCCGGGGAATTTGAATCACGATAAGAACTTAGAAGCTGGTGGGCAGTAAAACTGACCGCTGGGACCACAGAAGTGTCCGGTTGAGTGGGCGGGCTAATTTACGAACCCCTCCGGGCAAACTGATCTGACATGTGAAGTGCTATTTGGGTTTGCCCGCCCGCTAGGAATGTGAATTAGAAAGTTCCCGCCCGATAGATATGCTCCCCGCTGAGTTGTATATTCCCCCGCCGGGACACAAAGAAGTAAAGACGTGAATGAAGAGACCTCCCACCGGGCAAACTGAGCTCCGGGAACTCATGAAGCCGGAAGAACAATATTCTGATTGAGCGAAAGTTGCCCGCCGGCAACTGCTGCTCCGGGGACTATCAGCCGCTGATGTACTCAGACAATTCCCGGCCACAGGGCTCAATTGAAGGAGCTCCCGCTGGCTTTTAGATGTATTGGTTGACCGATAAATATGAAGGACAGTTTTTTCGGTGCTTGTTACTTTCCCGGACGCTCCCTAGGTGTGCCCGGGGAAGTTCTACACTCATACGGACTTGAGTGTGGGTCGGCCGGGAGGCTTGGCAGCAAGCACGCAATACTGTCGCAAGATGATGAATCACATGGTTTAGCCCCGCCCGGCGACTATTATACCCACAGAACAAAATGCATGTACTCTCATTGGATGCTGCGCTTTCCCGGCTGACTGAGCTGACTGCTCCCGCCCGCTTTCCTATCTCCGTTTGTGTTCCGTAAAATGTATAAAAGACCCCCGCTGTACTGTAGTTTCTTTAGTCAATCCCTGTACCACCTCCGGGCGGATTAGGTAGTGCTCGCCAGAATTAGACGGAAGAGAAAAGATTTGACAAGACGGTGAAGTCTGAAGTGAGAAGAAGCCAACGCGAAGTAGTGTCCCCCGGCAGAGTAAGAGAAAGTCCTCACCAGACTAGGCCGTTGAGAGGGGGCTTCTTGCCGTTACCACCACCATCTCCCACTTTCCCACGCTCGGCTAGTCTTGTCGACGCCGGGATGAAGTGAGAAGGCGATAATGGGCCAAGGAGGGTTTGCAGCCAGGGTGTTGCAGCCCAAGGGTGACCCCCACACCTGCGTAGCCTGTATGCTACACCGCTATATGCGGACAAGGAGCCCGCGAGCTGCCTACCACACACAGGCCACTGTGGAGCCTTCTTACTTTGCGTGTTCGCACATTCCACTACAACTACAACACGCCGAAGCTCCCCGCTGTACCAAATTTTGGACGGTGTGTCTTACCTTCTCCCCTCCCATCTCTCCCCGTCCTTCCTCTCCCGTCTCGCTGCGGAGCCGCTGTGACTCGACCGCATTACGCTATCCCAAACTCCGAATTACGCTATCCCGAGCTCCGAATCACGTGACTGGTCGCCCTTTCTTGCGCTGCCTGCACGTACCACAGTGTACCCGGTAATGCCCTCTGCAATATCAAAGCCCAATCGGTATTCATCTGCTTACACTGAAAATGAGCCTTCATGGCTCTTGAGCTTGAACACACAAACAAGAGTTTCCACTTGAACTTGCGCGTTTAGTTTGGTTTAGTAACACTTCTTATCGGAGATATCGCCGGGAACACAACCGTCCAACGTGATTCCCATCAACGCCGAACCTCTTTCCCCGGGATTCGCGTTCAAAAAGACGACTTTGAAAGGCCTGATTGTAGACTTTCTAAATGCTCTGCATTCATGTAGATGCGGTACCCGATCTGGATGACCTTTCCAACACTCTCACCACAACCTCGAGTCTTGACGTTTAACAAGGCATCAATCACAAGCACAGCCTAGTGATCCACAGTCGGAGATATTGCCGCCGGAGACTAGACGGGAGACCGTTTGCAACTTAATCAGTACCGCAATGAAAATTTCAAATTGGTGGGGTTGCTTATATATCGCAGCTTGCAGCGCGACGCAGACCTCACCCACACTCTTCCCTACCACCTTCACCTTGATTTCTCAAATACCTTTCTGCTTACTCAGAGATGACAGACGCCAAAAACCCGGACATCGATATGACCGACGAGTACGCGGCGTTGATCCCCGGCGCCAAACACTTTCCCTCTCCGGTCCACGGATGGTCGCTCGAGAAAGCGCTCATGGGACATAAACTCGCACTTCAGAATGCGGTAAAGGCAAATCCATGTGTGTAACAATTCAGGAATTTACTTGCCCGCTACTGACCGAGGTTAGCCGCATTTCTTGGTGCCGTTGTCCTTTCCAACGACTTCAAGGACCGTGGCCGGGCTGCCGGTGCCATCGGCGCCATCATGGAGACAGAGGGTCTCGGGAGGCAGCAGGTTTACCCTGCGACCCCGGCCATTCCGAACACTGATGCCCGTGAACGCTTGCCACTATCCATGCCTTGGGTGAACCTCATCCCCAATGTCACTCCGGAGTTACGACAGTCGGCACTTGCTCGGCAGTCTCTCCAGGGCCTCTATGAAGAGGAGGACTATTGTTTCTATTTCATCGATCTCACTTTTGCACAACCGCCTTTCCTCGTTCTCACCTACTGGCAGATTGCCGACGGTGCGCAGGTGGCTGATGTTAAAGGTTCTCTCCTCGCGAAGATGCTGGAAGATCCTCGCGCTATCGATGCTGCGAAGGATCACAGCTACATGCCGAATGAGACCAAGCCCGACATTCTTTTCCGCACCATGCTCGCTTTCGCCACGTTCCGTACATTTGACTACAACCTCAGCAACGTGAAGCGTACGGTCTGGTCTATTGTCATCCCCCCTCTATCCACCGATCCCGCCCACACCGCAGCTTTGCAGCATCATCTCATGGAGTCCGGCTTTTCATTCGACGTTGGATTTCTCGGCACGGCAGTCCCTTGGCGAGGTCCGAAGGGCGAGTTGATGTCATGCTCCGCTTGCCATAGCATTGACCACTACCGTCACAACTGCCCCATCCTCACCTCTGATGCGTACCTTCTTCGCCGCGGTACTCACGGAGACCTCCCCCCCGCATGGAATGCGACTTCGAGGCTCCCCACGTCGCTGAATGACGACATGGACACTTCTGGATCTGCGGGTCCATCGAACCATATGGGCGTGCGGAATGGAGGACGGGAGCGTCGAACGGGCGGTTTCAACAGCTCTCGTAATGGTGGAGGCAGCCGTGACTGGCAGTCCGACTTTCGCAACGGCGGTGGATCTCGTAACCGTGGACCAAACTCCCGCTACCCTTATTAACTGATATCTGATATACCTATGCTATATGTACCCATGCGACTATGAATTATGCTCTTTATGCCTAATCCTCTGATCCAGAATGTGAAAGACTCCGAAGAGGAATCAACGTGTTATCTTTACCCGAACTCAAGTCTCAAAGTTGCGCTTGTTTGTGTGATGTCCCAGATGTCTCCCAGAACTCCGCCAAGTCCCGACATCCTGTCGTCAACATTTTTCGGAGACTTAACTGCATGCTAGAGATCACCTCATAGACGGTTTCATGTATTGCAACATATGGGTTTGAAGCCCCATAACCCAAAACTTCGAAAGGTCTCCGCAATCAAATACTGCTCAACTTTGGCCAATCCTTTATGGAAGCATGTCCAAAAAAGAGATGAACCGTAACTTGGGACCTTGTATCAAGTATCGCAACATCATCCGGAGAAATTCAGCTTGGTCCGTCGCCACAATTCCACGTTTAAGGTGCCATCAGTAAATTCATGAATCTGCTGATGCGAGCGGTAAACGCTTCCATGCTTCCATATATTTGTTGAGCTCCTACCATGTGGTCCAACATACACAGCAAGTACGTTGATAACTTACTCCAACCAAGACGGCGGTCTTAAAGCGCAACCCACACATGCCTATACACAACACAAATATCCAGATTGCTACCAAAGGCCCTCCTGGTTCACGGGAGGGTTTCGGGGACGTGGTACATCCCTCTCGTCAGTGCCTGCCGGCTGCGAGTCCACAGAGTGAAATCAGCAGGAGTCGTGGTGACTTGGGGTCTAACCCCGACTATCTACTACGTGACCCCTTCTGTGGCAGCTCTGCTGCTCCGGCTGCTACAGCGACAAGCGAGGGGCAGCACCCCCGTTCCCCTACACACCTTCAAAACATGACTTACATGGACAAGGATTCACCGTGGCTGATGCCCGTGTCAACTGTGGTGCCTCCAAATCCGTGGAACTTTTCAGACAGTCATGTTGAGAATGGCAACGGAGATACTCAGGATATAATTATGGGAGATGTAGAGGGAACGTTTGACTCCCACCGAGATAATTCGCACAACGCAAACCCGCGAAGAGATATTCATGAAGGCAAAGAACTGCCCGCACAGCCGGAAAACAGGCAATATGACATACCCGAGAATTGGGCAGATATTAACATCGAAATCAGACAGAGGAATAAACCTCCAAAGCTCGCTCGATCAGCGAAATTCACACGTTCAAACATCACAATTGCATCTCAAAATATAAATGGCCGAGAGCAGGGTAAATCCATGACCCACGAGAAACACAAATTCACTGACATGAAGATGGTCGACAAGCACCACATAGGTGTATTTGGATTGCAGGAAACACATATGGACACCGTTGCTTTAACACAGTTCAATAATATATATGGGAAGTGGTTCAAGATGTTCAACTCTGGCCACCCGATAAAGCCACACTCCACAGCCGGTGTTGGCTTCCTTCTGAATAAGAAATATGTTGACACAGAGAACGTGAAAGAATATACCCTCGTTGAAGGACACGCAATTATGCTTTGTATTCCATCACATCGGGGTGAAACTGTGAATATTCTAAATATCTATGCACCAAATACACCAGCGGAAAGAAATAAAATGTGGGCTCAAATATGGCATTGTTACCTGAATGATGCGAGTCTCCCGCTCCCAACTGAGATATTGGGTGATTGGAATTTTGTTGAAGACACTAAAGACCGTACATCAAACAAAGACGAGACTGTACCTTTGAGCTTTGAATGTTTAAAGGCCCTCTTCCGCATGCAAGACGGGTGGAGAACTACATTTCCAGATGCGAAGGAATATACCTGCTTTCAGAAGCGCAGAAGTGTTTCTACAAACAAGATACATGTTTCTGGCTCACGCATTGACAGAATCTATGTGCCGATAAACCGCTTCAAGCGGTATCGAGATTGGACAATTCAACCAAGTTTAATCAACAGTGACCACAGCTTCATCTCAGTCCAACTAACATGTCGACCAGATGAACAACATGGACCAGGTATATGGAATTTCCCTATATACCTTCTCAAGACCCCGAGGTTTATAAAATATCTCAATGTCCGCTCAAAGTCACTCGAAAAAGATCTTGAGCTTTTGAAGTGCTCGGGAAGGCAGAATACAAACAATATCCAAACACTGTGGCAGACATACAAAGACGATCTCACCGCCGAGGGGAAAATATGTTCCCGCCTAGTCAGTGAGCGATCACGTCAAATCCGTACTTGGACAACACAGAAATACCTCGTCATCAATGATAACGATCTCCCCACCGAGGAAAAGTATTTGCAAATTGTACACTTGGAAGAAAAGATTGAAGCCTACCTCAAAGAGGAAGCAAGCCGCAAAAAAGAACAGTCCGAAGCCCGATATGACATTGAGGGAGAGTCCCTGAAAACAGGGCACTGGACTCGATCCACCAAAGACTACAACATCCGAAATACCATAAACGAGTTCAAAATAACAGATACAGCTCCCCCTCGCTTCGAAACCAGACCCAAGCAAATGTCCGAAATGGCGCGAAATTATCACGACTCCGTTCAACGTGCAGATGTATCGGATGGAGATGAATATGGTCGGATACTGTGTACTGAGGAAGTGCTCACACAGTGCGATGCTAAATTATCCAAGGACGAGTACAGTGAGATGGATAAGGATCTCACAGAGGAGGACATACGCAATGCTCTTAAACTATCTAGTAACGGCAAAGTCCCAGGTGTTAACGGCATCCGCTACGAATTTTTCAAACTCATGGACATTGAATACAGAAAATCGAAGGACAAACCGGGCGGGGCTTTCAATATCCTCGGTTTCCTTGCAAAATTGTACTGCGATATTGAACGATTTGGCATAGCAGAAGGATGCAACTTCAATATGGGATGGTTATGCCCATTATTCAAAAAAGGGGACACCGGCCTAATCAGCAACTACAGACCCATTACACTTTTGAATACGGACTACAAGCTTATGACGAAAGCCTACTCGCTGAGGCTGATGCATATCGCACCCTCATTGATAAATCCGGACCAAGCCGGATTCATGAAAGGGCGTAGAATTGAAGACCAAGTCAAATTAGCAAAGTTCCTGCTGAATTATGCCGAAGTGGCAGAAGAGGATGGAATAATGATTGCTCTTGACCAAGAGAAGGCTTATGACCGTATTAACCACGACTATTTACTGCGTGTATTGGATCATATGCGGTTCCCACCCCGATTTTTAAAGGCAGTCAAAAGCCTCTACACAAATGCTCAAACTGTTGTTATGGTCAACGGTGAACTCAGCAAGCCGTATATTGTCACCCGTGGTGTAAGACAGGGTGATCCCCTCTCTTGCTTACTATTCAATCTGGCCATTGAACCCCTGGCATGCATGCTCCGTAACTTCTGATATCCAGGGAATACCTATCCCCGGGACGAACAAAAGTCTAGTAGTATCCCTTTTTGCGGATGATACAACAGTATACCTCAAATCCACTGACTCCATTGAGACACTATGGAATATTCTACGCATCTGGTGTACAGCATCGACTGCGAGGTTCAATGAACACAAAACAATTATCCTTCCCTTTGGGAAATCTTCCTATCGACAGAAAGTCATCAATGAACGGAAGATGAATATCCGATCCCCCAGGGAAATCATAAACACATCCATACGCATAGTGCCCGATGGTGAGAGCTGCCGTATGCTGGGTGCATGGATTGGAAACGAAATCAATTACACCACACCATGGCCCTCTGTCTTGGAGAAAATCAATGCAGACATCCTGCGTTGGCAAACAACTCACCCCACATTAGAGGGGAAACGTCATATAATTAGTATGGTAATCGGAGGCCGAACACAGTACCTTACAAGAGTTCAGGGAATGCCTAAGCACATTGAGGACACTCTCGTAAAATTAATAAGAGATTTCCTGTGGGATGGAAAGAAAGCGCGAGTTTCACTGGACACAATGATCCTGCCTGTGAATCAAGGGGGCAAAGGAATTTTAGACCTATCGGCGCGAAACAAAGCAATCGATCTTTGGAACCTCCAATGCTATCTTATGCAAGGGGAAGATAGACCACTCTGGTGCTATTTTGTTGACCACATACTGAGAAACTACCTGGAGAAAAGTAGCTATCTAAACATCAGACCGGGTCAAATAGTCAACATCTTTCTTCACAACATCCACCTTCCCATTCCCAGATCAAAAATACTACCGGATGACTTGAAACGTATGATATCGGCGGCCGATGACTTCAATCTGAAATTCACAGCACTCTCAATTGATCGAGAGGTGCAGCTGGATATGCCAATGTGGAAGCATCCTTCTGTCCGTCATGAAGCTTACAAGAATACTTGCCTGCGTGATGCTGCAACCTGCCTTAGAACCAACCACGCTGTGCGAACGGTGCGAGATGCACTGGTAATTGCTACTCGAAAAACTACAATTGCACGACATCCACACATGATAAACCCGAGTGGCATTGGCCGAAAGAATTGTGGATGTCCACCATGCAAGAGAGATCGAAATGAGCTGGACTGTTCGAACCCTGGCAAGTGCGTTGACACTGCGAAAACCCTGATAGATTGCATCATGCCTAAATGGAATCCGTTGATTCCAGTGTCCGATCTTTGCAATGAGATCAGCCTAACAGCCGAGGAGATGCAAGTGAACCAGTATGAAATAGAACCCGACAAAGCAATGACCTATGATCCAAATTTTCGCTTACTGAGTGGGACAAAGGACTTCCGAATTTTTTCGAACGATGAAGACTCGCTAAATGACATTGGTGCAAGACGACAACTCCCAACACTACCCGCACCAGAACTAATGACAGCCTTTATCCATGTAAAAGTATTGCGGGCAGGACAATATGATCCTCAGATTATGGCGAGGTTTAAGATTACTTCAGCTGATATAGAGGAAGATGAAACCGTACAGTTTACATTTGACAATCCCACAATTGTTTTAAACTTCCAATCTGGAATGCTTGGTGCTGTACTCACCTTACTGCAGAAGTTTCCTACTACCCCGCTACTGATATGCTCGACCTCTGACTTTTTACTCAAGACACTTATCAAAGAACGCACAAAGTCTGAAAACAACATGCTGGACCCAAACTTTCCTGTTTTCAAGGCAGTCTTTGCCGCGTTGAATGAGCGAACCGCACGCACACATCTCAAAAAGACAACACATGTATTCCCAGTTACTTCACCTCTGGAATTGTGTCCATCAGTCGAGGTCGATACTGAAATCGATGTCATGTTTGATTGCCCTGGGATCCTAATCGCCACAGGCTCCCAGAGAACATGGACAAAAGTAATCAAGTCCACATACCCCAAACCATTCAGGAAATCAACTTTCATTAATCTAGACCGCATTAGATGTTCAGTACAAGAGATATCCGACTACACACCAACCGACGAGATGATTTGGAGTTCCATACGCTCAACGAATTTGAGACGACTCCATCGCGAACTATTCTGGAAATCTATTCACGATATATTCCGAGTTGGAGATTTCTGGATCCATGTTGATAATTTGGAAGTGATTGCAACTTGCAAGACCTGCGCAGTCCCTGAAACTTTAGAACATATAGCAATGGAGTGTGATGCCTCCGGAGCGAAACTGATTTGGCAACTGAGTGAGAAACTATGGAGGACGAAATATTCCCAATGGCCTGCACTTAGCTGGGGACTACTTTTAGGCTGTAATCTCGTGAGATTCAAACACCTGAACAGTAAAATAATTCCTGAGATGGGCAGACTATTTGCCATCCTGCTGTCTACTTCCTGGCATACAATTTGGAATATCCGAAACGACAAAGTACTAAAAAATCCAAGCAGAACCATAGGAGATGTTGAAATTCACAACAAATGGCTGAAGGCTATAAATTCTGCCCTTGGACGAGATCGCATCCTTACGAATAAACTCAAGTTCAACAACCTTGCACTTAATAAAGATCTCGTCCTACGGACATGGAGTGGTCTACTAATGAACGAAGATCAGCTGCCGGATGACTGGACATACACAGAGGGGGTTTTAGTGGGTATACAGCCATTAAAAATCAATGATTCGAAGCACGGAATAGGATAACCTTATGGAGGCTGGAGTCCCACACTATGATATGTGCGTAATGGCATTTCCTCCTTGGACAACTTCCCCGGCATTAACTAGAACTTTCTAGTAGACCCAGCGAATGACTTTGGAATGCTTCTGCAGACTGAACCTCATTATACCAAACGCTCCCAAAAAAAAAAAAAAAAAAAAAAAAAAAAAAAAAAAAACAGACTAGGCCGTTGATAAGCCGTGTAAA